>JAODGE020019059.1:0-23159 GCA_027574965.2 Ecitophya simulans
TGGGTGGCCCTGGGCGCGTGTCTGCGAGGGGGCGTCGGCGGGGGGGGGGGGGCGGGGTTCTCCATATCCGCGCGCTACATGTATTCACAATATCGGTAGTGGGGTGTCCATGTTGGTGTGTGTGTGTGTGTGGAGGTGTGTATATGGGATGCATGACATGATAATAACACAGAGGATTAAACCACAAAAATAACTTCTTCACCGGGAACACAAAGACAGTGGAGGAGGTGAGGGGGGGGGGGGAACTAAGAGAGAGAAGGAGTGAAGATTCTATCAAATCATACTAAAGGACTCTTTCTTTTTTAAATAACGCTCCCCCCTTGTTCTCGCACAACGTGCTCACTTTCCTCGCTCTCAGTGCTGCGCAAAAGAGAGAAAATATGCTCTGTCGCATTGCTCCACACTCACTGCTATTTTTTCTTCTTGTTTGTGGGGGAGTGGTGGCTTCATTCCTGTGCTCCGGTCAGTAGAGAACACAGGCGACTCCGTCTGCTTGTGTGATCGTGGGTGTAAAAGGGTGTGTGGGGGGGGGGGGGGAAGAAGGCGAGCGAGAAGCGGCTAGAGGTAGAAGCGCGAGTACGTGTTCTTGTCCTTGCGGTACTGAACGTTCTCCTTTCCCTTTACAAAGTCGGCCTGACACACCTTCATGCGGCGGTCGCGCAGGGCGAGCAGACCAGCCTCGGTGCAGATTGCCTTCACATCCGCCCCACTCATCTCGTCCTTGGCGTGAATGAACTCCGTGATGTCCACGTCCGGCGCGAGTGACATGCGACTGGTGTGGATCTCGAAGATCATCTTTTTAGTCTTCTCATCCGGGGAGGGGAACTCGATCTTGCGGTCAATACGGCCGGGACGGATGAGGGCGGGGTCGAGTGTGTCGATGCGGTTCGTCGCCATGATCACTTTGACGTCGTTGCTGCTGTCAAAACCGTCCAGCTGGGTCAGCAGCTCAAGCATGGTGCGCTGGACCTCCTTCGTACCGCTGCTGTCTGTGTCATAGCGCTTAGTGCCAATAGCGTCAATCTCGTCGATGAAGACGATAGCCGGTGAATTCTCCTCCGCCACGCGGAATAGCTCACGTACGAGCTTCGGGCCATCACCCGAATACTTCTGGATGAGCTCTGACCCCACCACGCGGAGGAAGGTGGCGCTGGTTTGATTCGCAACTGCCTTGGCAAGGAGAGTCTTACCCGTGCCTGGGACGCCGTAAAGAATGACACCCTTCGGTGGCTTGATCCCAATCTCCTCGTAGAGCTGGGGATGCGACAGCGGAAACTCGACCGCCTCCTTGATCTCCTGGATCTGGCTTTCCAAGCCGCCAATGTCGGCGTAGGTGTCGGTGGGTGCTTTGTCCACCTTCATCACACTCACGAGCGGGTTTACATCGTCCTGCAGCACACCAACAATGCTATGCTGTCGGTCGTGCAGAAGCACACTGCAGCCGAGCTCCAGCTGCTCCTTGTCCACAAAGGACATCATCGGGACGTAGTACTCGCTGCCGGAGAGCGACACAATCGCGTGGCTGTCGTCGATGGCCTCCTCCAGTGTCGCAACCTCGAGCGGCGTCCCGCGCAGATCGTCCACCTTCTTGAGTTCCGCCTCATAGTGCGACATCCCGCCCTCCTCCAGGTTCGCCTGGGCGTCACGCTGCGACCCGATCGTCTTCAGGAACTCCTCCTCGAGCAGGAGAAAGTCCTTGCAGCGCTCCAGACGGTACTGCCTGAGCAGACACGCACGAGTGGGAAATACCTTTGAGATGCGGGTGGCTGCGTCGGGCCCGCGCTTCTTCTTCTTTTTGCCAATCTCCGGCGCCACCGGCGGCTCCCATTTTTCCGGAGGCGGCCGCTTGCTGGCACCCCTCTGTTGCTTCTGACCCATGACGCGATAGTATTATATATATATATATATGTATGTATGGGTACAGACGAAGGCAGATTGGTCTCTCTCTCTGTGAGATGCAAAAAAACGAGATTCCCACTACTAATAATGAATATACACAAATACCTGCTCTTCCACGGAGACAAACAGATACGCACACATGAGAGAAAAAAAAGAATACAAAAGAAGCGGAGGGTGCGAAACACAACAGAGGGTGTATAAATAACAGAGAACACGCAGCGGCCATGGTGCTGTGTATGTGTGTGTGTGGAAGCCCACAACTCAGCGGTGCTATTTATTTTATCGTAGTCGATCCAACACTGCGCCCCCCCCCTCACACACACACACACACACCCTTCGCAGAGACACATATGTGTTGCTGTTCTAAAGCTATTTAGGAAATACAACCAGATGTAAGCGAGCCCCCCGCATCATTATATTTATGTTAAGAGTACGAATCCAACACAACACAGCGCAACTTCTCCTCCTTCGTCCAAAACGTCCAGCACTCCCGTCCTCGCGTCCCCCCGTCTCTCCTCCTCTGTTTCTAGGAGGCCTCTGGCAGGAGCGTCAGGCACAAACATGCATTCCATTCTACTTACCACATTGATGTTATGTTTGTATGTATATATTATATAAAAGGGGAACAGAAACAGGTGTTATTATGGTGAGTCTGTAGTGTTAACAATGCGCGATGCCATGTCTTAAAGGGAGGGGGGGGGGAGGGGGAATGTGCACCACTGTAAGCAATGCCCATCAGGGCAAACTTATCCGCGAACTAAAAAACAAAGGGAGAGAGTGAGTGTGCAGAAAGCCCACTAATCCACCTCACAGAGAGACCCACACACATACAGTGCTCCTCTTACTCCTTCTTAGACGGCCCCGCTGGTGGAAAAGCCACCGTGGGCTCACCCGGCCTGCACTTGCGTCTCGCGGCAGAGTGCGAAGGGAACTCCTCATCCTCTGAGAGCCGCACCTCGACTGTCGGGACCCCAGAGAGCTTAGAGAGGCTCGCTATGATCTCGTTCAGCATGGTGAAGTCGTTGATTACGGGCTGGGAGGACATAGCCTGCTCGCCGTACTTCTCCACATTTCCGCGAACAAATGCGAAGAAAGCCATGGCGTCAGGGGTCATCTCCTTCGTCATCCACGCCGGCTTCATCGCGCGCACCTGCGCAGTGAGATCGTGCGGGAAGGCGCCCTGATTCTCAGTGTAGATACTCTGCAGCAGCTGCAGAGCCTCCACCTGCCAGGGGGCGTACCGGTCCACTGTGTAGATGATCACCTGTTCGATTGGGCCCCGCTTCTTGGCGTTCTTTGTCACCTGTGAGCGAATCTCCTTGATCACATCGATCATGACGCGATTCGCGACGACGAGTGAGTAATCCAGGGCGGCCGTTGGCTCGGGGAAGCGCTCGTTCACGACAGAGCCGCTGTTCCGGAGGATGACCTGCCACATGTGTTCCGAGAAGTGTGGTGCCAAGGGCGCCAGCAGGAGGGTCAGCACCTCATAGTAGCGGCGCGTCACACCCTCGTGCATCGCCACGTCGAGACTCTCGCAGTTCAACTTGTACTGGCCAAACTCGTTCGTCAGCTCGTAGAAGGCGCTGTTGAGGACCATGCGGAACTGCATGTGCTCGTAGTGGGTCTCGGTGCGACGAATGGATGTGTTCATAGTGTTGCTAAAGATCTTATCAAAGGCATTGTAGTCTCCGCTGCGCAGTTCCGTCTTACCGTTCAGCTGGTCATTGGACTGCTCCAGCAGCGTGGTGAGCTTCATAATAAAGCCAGACGCGGTCTCACGAACAAAGTTAGCGTCGTCGAGACTGTCGCCGGAGTCCGCGCATGTGAGGCGGGTCGCATCGGCGCCGTACTGCTCGATGGCTTCGCGCAGGGAGATGAAGTTGCCCTTGGACTTGGCCATCTTCTCGTTGTCCACCTGGATGTGCCCGTTGCAGAAGATCGCGCGGGGCCACATCTCGGGATTGCTAGGCCAGATGGCGGCGTGGTTGTAGAGGAACATGGTCAAATGGTTCTGGATGAGATCCTTCGCCGAGCAGCGGAGATCGACCGGGTACCAGTACATGAACTCGTTGCGCATCATCTCCAGCGACTCAAGGGGCATCTCAACCGCCCCCGCGACGACCGCAGCCTCACCGGCGCCGTGGAAGATGTAATCGAACACCTCGTCGGTGAACATGGCTGACTTGAGACCGTACGCGTTGTCCTCGCAGCCGGAGAAGGAGAAGACGCCATCGGCGCTGGTGTGCAGCATCTGTGCGATGGTGTAGTATGCCATGTAGATGGTGGAGTCGGACAAGCTATCAATGATCATGCTGTGCGTGGCGTCGCAGGGGAGGTGGGTGCCGAGGCCAAAGGTGCGGCTGCACGGCCAGTCAGCAAGCCAGTTCAGAACCTCAAGGAAGCCACTGCGCACACCGGGGGAGAACATGTTCATGTTGCCCTCTACGTGCTCGACGACCATCTTCTTCCACTCGGGCTTGCCATACTCAATGTACCACTGATCACACAGCGCCACCACGCACTCGTCGCCGGAGCGGCTCATCACTTGACGCACGGGCTCGTAGTAGCGGATGCACTCGTCGGCCTCCTCCATCAGCTGCTGTGTCAAGACCTTCGCCTCACTCACCTTCTTTCCAGCGAAGGAGCCCGCGATCATAACACCCTGGTAGAAGCCAACCTGATAGCACACCTTCTTTGCCTCCTCCAGCAGGTCCACCGCATTGGGCCCGCTGATCTTGAGCTTCTCGCACATGTACTTGGCACCCTCGCTCCCAAGCGTAGGAGCGTCGATGATCGGGATCATCTTGAAGGGCAGCACCCACTCGTCCTTCAGCCCAAGCTTCGTGCGGTAATCTGGCTTATTGAGCAGCTGAGAGAAGTTCACGTAGTCGTCGGGGGAGTCCGAGGGCACGGACATGACGACGCCGGTGCCCTTGCCCTCCGTGATGCTGCTCATCGGGAGGGTGTAGATGGTCGTGTATGGGCAGCGTGGCGCGCTCAGCGGAAGGCCGATCAGCTTGGCGCCGTCCACCTCGAAGAGCGGGACGGGGTCCACCCCGGTGGCGCCGTTTATGATGAAGTTCTGGTAGCTCAAGTTGCGCGCCGCGCGTGGGGTCATGAGGAAAACTTCGTCCTCACCCTTTGCGTTCTGAACGTAGTAGGCCTTGTAGAAGAAGTTGGGGCTCATCCAACAGTTCGTCTGGCCGCACACCGTCTCAGCACGCAGGGTGGCACCGGGCAGAATCACCTTGCGGTCGCCAATCTGGTCCGCGAATGGCGCAAGGGCGGGGTGGCTGAGGGGCTCCTGCACAATGAGCTTCACGAGCGTGTACTCCTGCGGCAGCGCACCCTCGCCGCTGGCGCGATCGTGATCGGCACAGGGCTGCCCGTCCCATGGTGAGTAGACGCAGTAACGCTTGCCGTAGTTGAGCAGATTCTCCTTGCGCAGCTTGCGGAACTGCCACTGCACGAATCGGTCAAAGAAGGGGTTGCGGTCAGTCGTGATGAAGGAGCGGCGGAAGTCAATGTGGCAGCCAAAATCGTGTAGATCCTCCATCGCGATCGGGGGGAAGTGGTCGAGCCAGTGCTGCGGGTTCGCGAACTTTGGGATGTCCTCGTCGGTGATCCCCATCGAGCGCATGATCATCCACTGCGGAAGCGCGGGGCCGGTCTTGCCACGCTTGCTCTTGTGCCTGCTGAGGTCCTCCACACTCTGTGGCTTTGACTCCGTGGGCTTGTTCAGCACCTCATCAGGGAACACGGGTGGGTTGCCGTAGGTCTGCATCTCCTTCTCAATCTTCTGCGCGCAGGCAGCGATGGGCGTGCCTGTAACATGGAACCCAAAGGCCCATAGGGAGTTATGCCCCCTCATCCGCTGGTAGCGAGAGGCAAACTCCGACTTGGTGAGCGAGAAGCCGTGGCCCAGATGCAGCCGACCGTTCATATAAGGGAAGGGGAAGGTGGTGAAGTACTTGGGAATCACCTCCTCTCCAGGCTTGGGGGCATTGAGCTCATGAAGCTTGAGGGACACCCACTCAGCCTGCGCGGCTTTTTCGAGCGCCTGGAGCTTGTCGCGCCGCGCAGTTCGCGCCGCTGTGGCCATTACCGCTTTCGTGGTTGCAAATACTTTTTTTAAATGTATATTTTGCTGCTGTTGCTGACCCCGTCCCCGGCTACTGGCTGGGAATTACTGGCGGCTATTATAACTGTTTCCTAGAACACACACTGACACGAACAAAGAAGAAGTCTGTCAAATAGAGAACGAGATACGGTCTACAGAACCCGGAGATATGTGAGTGAGGAAAAAAAGAGCGAAGTGAAGCGGGGGATGCAGAATATTGAAAACAGCTACATATATATATATATATATATATTGCACACACGTGCCTCATCAGACTTGGTAGGGGTGCGCGATGCTTGGTGAGTGCACCATCATCCTGAGAAGAGAGGAGAGGGGGGAGGGAGGTCTGCCAAAGATTAATTTTCACTGTTGCTGTTGCTCTTAATTCTGTGTGACATGAAAAATGAAAACATCAACAGCGTCGTCCCCCCCCTCGCCATCGCGCACGCGTGATCTCTTTAACACCGCCTCTATGTCTAGTATAGTTTCCGTTTAGCTATGTACATATCGTTTCCTCAAACCCCACCCCTTTCCTCTCCTCTCTTATTTCCAACGGAAGAGGGAGAGGAAGAAGCAACACTGAACACAAAGAAGAAGCACGTGCACATATACACCGAGAGAGATGCTGTGGCCCTACACAGACACACCAGTGAAGTGACATGTGTCTGCTTACCTTCTCTCCATATTGTCAGGTACCAGGTAAGCCACACACATTCATACCAACGTTTTCACCACCACCACCTACTGCCACATTCGCAGCATCGACAACACTACAAAAAGAAAATGAAAAAAGAGCTGACAGCTCGCAATAGGAATCGAATCATACATCTCGTTGCAGAGAAGGGAAAGTGGGGGGGGGGGAGAATGCAACATAGCGGAATACAACACAAGGAAAGGGCCATCAGGGAGAATCGAGTAAATACGTGTGCGTAGAAACAGAGCACATAATGAAGGCACATGTGAGGGGGGGGAGGGAGGAGTCTGTGCCCACCTCTGAATACCACTCGGCATTCTCGCAGCACGCATATCAGCAGAAAGGCAGACCGAGACAGGCACGCGCCTACTCCACAGCTGCATGACAGCATGCGCGCAGTACATCGTTCATGTCTTCAGGCAGTTGCGATTTGATATACGCGTGAAACTGCTCGTCCTCCATCGCCACCCTCTCACGCTGCAGACGTGCCTCTTCGCGGTTCGCCTCCACCTCCTTTCGCGTGTTCATCTTCTTCTCCTGTGCCTGCAGCAGCTGTATATGCCGCACGCGATCTGCCTCCTGTCTGCGCGCGGCGGTCTCCGCCGCCTCCTCGGCCCTCACGCGCTCCGGGTAGGTCCGCATCTCCTCCAGATGCGCCCGCTCCTCGGCAGCGTCTACGTAGCCGCTGGCCGTGGCGTGTGCCCGGCGGTATGCTGCATACAAATTGTCATCTGCGGGGTCGCGCTTGGCTCCCTCCTTCATCTTTACTACGCGATCAGCGTCTCCGGTGTACATGCGCTCGAGGAAGCTCGTCCCCTCGGTCTCGAAACGGTCCTGGGTACGGCGAATGGGGCTGTCGAGTAGGGCGCGCTCGGCCGTGTACGCCTTCAGGCCCATTTCTTTGCACTGCTCAAAAGCATCCTGCTTCTTCTTGCGCGCGTCAATGGCGTATCGCTTGATCGCATCCAACTTGGTGTCTTCCGCAGCGCGCTCCGCCTCATCCACGGCGCCGTTCCGCACGCGCTGCTGTAGACGTTGGGCCTTGGTGACTGCCTTGTGTCCGTTGGCGCGGTTGTGCTCACCATTAGCGGCCTTGCAGGCCTGTCGCTCTGACTTCTCGAGCGCGTTCTCCTGCAGCTCATCCATGGCCTCCCGCTCAATGTGGTGGCGCTCCGCCACCCCAGCCGCCCTCTCCCGGCGCCGCTCGTCGATCTGGTACTTAACAATGTTCAGGTTCGCCTCTTTTTCTGTCAAATTGCGCTGACGGGCTTCCATTTGCTTGCGCATCTCCTCCGCGGTCTCACCCCAGGCGCGGCGCTGCAGCTCTACCAGCTCTTTCCTCGCGTCCTCCTTTTGCTGCGCTGCAAGGCACTGATTGAACTCTACCTGCTCCTCGCGGGATTTGAGTGCCTCGTGTAGAAGCAGCATACTCTTCACATTCCGCGATCGTGGGTCATCCTTGAGGTTCTGCAGCTCCACTCGCGCCACGGCATCCAGCCGCTGCTGCTCATGCTGGCCGGCGTACAGGACGTCGAGCGCCCGCTTTCGCTCCTCCGTGTCGTTCTTCTCTTTCTCTCGGCGGCGCAGGAACTCCGCCTGCCGTGCCTCCTCTGTGTCTGGCCACCCGGCCCTGCGAGTGTCGCTGAGCTGCTTTCTCCGCTGTGTCTCTTCCCGCTTGGCGGCGCCGGTGTCCTGTCCATCCTCGTTCGCGAGGCGCCGAATCCACTCTAACTCCTTCGTCCCTAACACAGCAACGCGGCTGAGGTCGACACGCCCGCTGGCTACTACGTTGGCGTTCCCCACGCGACGCTGTGGGTCCCGGCGGGCCCTGGTGCTCACGCCGAGCTGTGCGGAGGGGTTTCCTGGCATCCCTCGCGCAGTCGTGAGATACCGCTCCGCGATCAGAGGGGGGGGGGGGGAGAGAGAAAGGAGATCGGGGTCAGGTGTATGAAAGAGAGAAAAAAAGGGTCGGGCCAGTGTCTTTCTATACGATTTCTCCTATGTATATATACACTACGCCACAGGGAGGCAAAACAAAGTCAGAGAGACAAAGAAGTGTAGCGGAAAGCGCCGTAGCCGAGAATACTACAACAGCAGTAACACACAAGTTGCCGCCCCCCCTTTCTCCTCTCCCACTCTCTGCTCAGTTTGCTGATAATGTTATTGTTGTTGTTTTTCTCCTTAGTGGTGATGTCGCGTGGATCTGTAAGCTGTAAATACGTGTATGTGTGTGCTTGAGCGTCTAAGCGCGACTTTGGAAGAGCTCGGCTCGCACTTGAGGATTTTCAAGAACAACTGAACTCAAGGGGCAGGGTAATGCGTCAGCAGTCAATCAATCACAGGCACACACAGACAGACAGGTGTGCAAAAAGAAAAACTATCGTCAGGTCCGTATCTGTTGACCTCACCTACGACTGGGGATTCAGCAGCGAAGGCAGAAGAACACAAACACACACGCAAGGTGAGACCATTAAATGGCGTGAGTGGAAGGAGTGAATATGGGGGGGGGGCAAAGAAGGAGAAAGGAAGAAGGAGAGAAAGGCGGTAATTTTCAAAAATCGTTCACATGCTCGTGAACTCATATTCTGTACACAGTGTACACATTACTTGTGTGCATGACAGCGAGGCCCACGCCCTTACTGTTTCTAGGGGAAGGGCAAGTCCCTCTGGTTACGCGAGAACAACAATGGTTGTTAGCTGAGATGTTTTTTTGTCTTTGGTATTCGATTAGCCATCACTAACCTTACAAATTCACCCACACACAAAAAGCATCCATGTACGCATTATACACACGCACACAAACCCTGATCAACCACCACCACCATTACGAGAAGGAAAGAGAGACAACACCACTTCATGCCAATTCGCGGGTGTGTTGCTGACATTTCTTTTTTTCATTCGTACGCTGCCAATGCACTCTACTCAGAGCTTTCATATAGTTCTCTTGTTTTTGTCGCTTTGCCTGGAGGTACAGAAACTCCCCTGCCTAGTTATCAGGAATCTCCACCTTCGTATCCGCTGGGTTAAACTTCAACAGTAGATCGGTCATGTCCACGTGGGTGAGCATCATGCGGCGGCAGCAAAAACGATCGAGGCTGAAGGCGTTCATTGCCTCCTCCTCCGACACACCCTCTGCCACCATGTCCAAGTACAGGAGGTACTTGTCGGCGATGACGTTGCCGCACGTGAAGCAACGAACTGGGATGATCATGGTCAGTACCTGTTATCTGGCTCTCCTCCGCTCTTCAACTAATGGTGAAGGCAATGCCATATATATATATATATATATATTTAAAAGGAAAATAGCGAGAGAAAGAGCAACAGTGGGGTGCGCGAAAGCGAAGTAAACTGTGTGTGTGCGTGTCTGCTAATGGGCGGGCACTCTGACATTACTCACCGCAGTAATGATATGGGGTTCAAAGTAAATTGCGCATTGCAGTCCTGTCTAAAGACATGCATTGTGATGGTGATGAAAGCCAACAGATGGTCCAAGCTGCGCTGCGTTTTCACGAGCAGCTTACGATAAGTTAATGACATTCGAAAGACGCGCACATACATACACACACACAGCCACAAAACAAAGGAGAGGTGAGCAAGGAAGGGGCGACAACGAAAGCACTACCGACAACGATCATACGCGGCCCAACATCATCGCAAGGTTCATGGGATGGAAAAATGGCCACACTTGAGTGGCGATGACACTGTGTGTGTGTGTGTGTTTCCCCTTCTCTTGCCGAACACTTACTCGATGTGCTCTGCGATGAAAGGCGCGACCGCCTTAACAAATTCTGGAGTCTTCTCGTAGTGCACAAAATGCCCTGCTCCGTCGACCACAATCTGCTTGGAGTTCGGGAACATCTGCTCAATCCGGGCGCGCTGAGTGGCGTCGTTGTACTCCGACTTCCCCCCAAATACAAACAGCACGGGGAGCGTGCACGGCTGCGGCCTCGTTGAGCAGCTGGACTGATCACCCTCGTAGTAGCTCGTAAACCAGTCCGCGATGGAGGGGCGCATGCTTCCGTAGTTCTTCTGCAGTGCGTCCAAGTTGCACTTCCAGTAGGCCCCATCATCTCGATTAGCGTGGAAAGCAATATTTGTAGCCACGAAATCGCACATCCCTGGTTCTGTGATGCCAACACGCATGAGCTCTGCGCGAGTCTCCGTATAGCTATGAATGGCACGTAGGTTCATGTCTGACATGACCCTCAGCGTCTCCGCCGAAGAGGAATTGACCAGCCGCACTGTTGGGTACATATCCACAACAATGGCAGCCGCCACACGCCCGAGGGTAGGAATACGGCCGACATCGATACCGCCAACCGGTGCGGGGGTGCCTCCGCTGCCCTCCGCGTACAGCACCTCCCGCACCGGCTGAGTGGGTGGGTAGCCCTGCTCCTCATTCACCATGCGCATGCAGGCAGCGCAGTGCGATTGCGCGTCGTCCGCCCAGGCGCCGCGCGTGGTGCTGGTGGCCCCCTCCCCAGGCTTCAGTTCTTCGGTGAGCAGCGAGGCCTCGTTGTAGCGGCGCAGCAGAGCTCCCATCACGGCCATCCCACCCATGCTGTGACCCATCACTACGCTGCCCGGGCCTCTCGCGCCGTGGGAGCTCGGGAAGCCCGGAGGTGGGTGCTGCAAGAAGTCGCGCTGCCCCGCCACGATCGCGCCCTCAATGTCGCTCGCCATGGCCGCGTTAGTGCCGTCCGCACTGTGCGGGCTGCTGCCGTGATTGCGCATGTCAAAGGCGTAGGCAGCGCGGAGCTTCTCCTGGAGGGCGGCGTGGTTCATCAGCAGACGCAGCGGGGTATCCCAGTTGCGCGCATTGCCGAGGAGCCCGTGGAAGACGTAGAGGTTTGAGGCAGCGGACGCTACCGCAGCACTCGCTGGCGGCTTATGTGCCCTAAATGCCAGCTTGAGGGGATAACTCATATATATATATATATATATATATATATATATATATATATATATATATATGCGTGCACAGGTGCTGTATGTATGTGTGCGCTGTTGCGTGCTACCGCGAGCGACGTCTGATAATTGTAGAATGAGTAGGGGCAGAGAGCGAGAGGGGGTGTGGTGGGTCAAAAAGGTGAAGGTGAAACTGCAGCAATAAATCCCACTATTGCTTCCGGAAATTCAGCGGTGCACTACGCACCGGAGCCGCTACAGCGACTGCACAGACACTCTTCCTCAAGAGGCAACGCTGAAGGTGAGGTTCGAGTTCATCGAAGAAGGGGGGGGGGGAGAGGGGAAGGATAGAGAGAGAGACATGGGAGGCCCAGACATTTCATAGCTGTCGCTTGCCCACCCTTTGCACTGTACATACAACATAATCAGGAAGAGGAAAAACACACACATCAATGAGAATCGAGACATCCGAGAGTGAGAGCGACCAGTAGAGAGAGAGGCTCGGCAGCCTCCTCAGTGCGCCTTTTTCAATTTCTTCTCTCTTTCAGGGTTCAGTGATATGCCCACAACAATGCCATGATTGCGGAGGCACCACCTCCATGAGCATACACACACACACACACACACACACAACAGTAAAGAGCGCTACTTGCCGCCACTCACCATCATGACAAAGTCGAGATAGTTGATGCGGCCAGTGCCCTCTGGATCAACCGCAGCCAGTAGCCGCTGCGCATCCTCCTTGGACATCTTCTCCGTTCCATATGTGACCAGCGCGTGCTCAAGCACCTCGGTGGAGACGTAGCCATGTGGCTGATCATCTGTCTCGAATATTTTAAAAGCGTTGCGCAGCTGCTCTGGTGTATACTCCGACTGCACGCTGCGCGACATGACAGAGACAAACTGATCAAAGGTGATGGAGCCGTCGCTGCTGGCCTTGGCATCGCTGAATACACTACGGAGTTCTTCCTCAGTGGGCTTGAGTTGCAGGGTTGCCATTAGGTTGCGCATCTCGTGCAGGGTGATGCGGCCAGTTTTTTTAGTGTCCACCAAGTCAAAGATCTCTCGGAACTCGCTGAGCTCCTTATCACTGAGCTTTACTTCTATTGGGGGAGGCATTTGCTAATGCGGACAACTATGTATAGCGGTCTCTCGTGTCGGCGTACACACAAGCACAGACCGTTTGCTGGGCGCGAGCGCACGAAGTCTTCTCAGCAATGCGAGAGCGGGGGGAAAAAAGGTTCCTTCACACGTCCACGCGCACTGGCACAGATGAATGCTACCGTTACAACAATGAAAAAGAAAGAGAGAGAGCGAGTAGCGATGGGCGGAGAAAAGGGCAGGGAGTCACCATCCAGGAGTACGAATCCATTGTTCACACGCAACTGACTGCGTTTTATTATTATTATTCGTCCTTTGCTAAAGGATGGAAGATAGGAAGTGGTCGTTAGTACGTTGAGCGCCATTCAACGTGGCCACTGTGCAGTGAGAAAGAATGATTAGCCGAGAGGAGCAAGAGGGAGTCGGTGGTGGTGGTGGTGGTGGGGAGTAGATCACATTCCCTCTCCCTCTCCCCTGTCACACACACACTCACACACGTTATTGTCTTCTCATAATCCTTCAATCACCTGTGCGTACGCGTATTCTCTCTTCTCCCTCGACGGACACCGATTATACGGAGGATTCCTCTCTCTGTGTGCGGGTGTTCACTGGCGTGGCGGGGAGCGCTGAATGGACCTGGCGAGATGGCCCCAGCGAGCGAGCCACCCGAGGTACTCTTCGCTCTCCAAGAAATACTGCATTTGGCACACATACTCGCTCACCTCCGTGGTAACGGTGAGATCAGACATCACATAGGTGAGGAGCGCGTCGTGGAGCTCTTTGGACAGCTCTGTGAGATACGGCCCGGAGTAGCACAGCGCACGCGCCACGTCGCCATCCGCATCAAAGGTCCTAGTCAGCAGTGCCTCCCCAGCGGCCATTTGCCCTTCTGAATCCTCGCCAGCGAGCAGCATCGACCCTGCCTCGTCCTCGCTCCTGAGGCCGCGCGGGCGAGCACCAGTGGGTTGCCGATACAGTCGAACTGGCTCGTCAAAAGCCTGGAGGGAGGCAAGCGGCGCAGCCCCGCCCCCGCGCTGCAGACGCCGGAGTGCCTGTTGCCGCAGCCTTCGCAGCAGCTCCAAGTAGAGCGGTTCTGCCTGGCCAAACACCGCCGACTCACTCAGCGCACGTGCCTGCGCGCTGCTGAGGACTTGCACAGAGCGGAGACGCAGCTCGCTGTTGGCGGAGGCCAGTCGCACAAAGAGACACTGGCGTTGATCCCACACGCGGCGCTGGCCCGCGAGCAGGTGCTTCTCCGTCGATGGCCCGGCCCCGGTCGAGTGGGATGGCCCTGAGGACGGGGGCGTCTTACACACAAGGAGATCAAAACAAGACCACTCACTGATGGAAACCGAGGGGTCGAGGAGAGAGAGGTCGAGCACTTTGAACGGCGCAAAGAGCGTCAGTGACGTCACTGAGCGATGCACGTCGAGAGCACTGTGTCGGGCAGTGCCGGCGCCACCACCACCCTTGCCGTCCGGTGACGAAGCGTAGCGGCCCCCTTCCTGCAAGAACCACTTTTGCTGCTCTGACTGTTTGCCCTCTCTATCGGCTGTGTTGTCACGCGCTGGTGGGTGCCGGTGGTGTGTAGCGTGGACACTGCGGTACCGGGGCTCACCCAAGTCACCATCCTCCACACCAGCACGGCGACGCACATCTCTTTCCTTGTCGAGCACCTTAGTCATCACGAAGAAACTGGAGCCGGCGGCATGCTGGACAGCCCAGCCCGCCGGGGCGAGCGGTGGCACCGCCGCGAAGCCGCTTGCGCTGTCACGCCGCACCTCAGCCTTCAGTTCTGCATCCACCACAGCGCCGAGCCGAGTGGCCTGCAGGTACAGTGCGCGTTGACGACGCAGAGCCGCACTGAGGCCACCCGGATCGTCCGCCACCACGTCTGTGTCGTACGTGCTGAATGCTTCCTCGTCTCCGTCCTTCTGCTCGCCGTCCCTGTCGTGCGGGGGCACTGCGCTGGATATAGCAGTGCTGAGGTACCACCGCACGGACCCGTACTGTGCACTCTCAGAAATGGGTGACTGCGCCCCTCGCCCCCACTGCCGCCGCCGCCAGGATACTAAACGGGTAGCACTGGCCGCTACTGCAGTCCTAGTGCGCCCCCAGGGCACAACCGCGGATGCGATCATATCTACTTAGGCTACGTAGCTGTGACGTCTGTGTATGTGGTGTGAAGAGGGAGGGGGTGTGCGCGTGTGTGCTTCCGCGTCCTTTGGCGTAAAACAGAATATATATATATATATATATATATATCAATGCAGCGAAGCAGTAGCAACAATAACAAAAAACAAGAATGAGACTGGTTCGTCTGCTCACACACACACACACACACACACTTACACTCCCACGTGCAAGCACACACACACACACACACACTTTGTCACTACGCCAAACAGTGTGTGGGTACCCTTTTGATTAGATGAAGCAATAATATGCCCAATCAGTACATAGGCATGAGAAAGAGTGCCGACAATGGAGCAGTGAGGGGGGGGGGGGGAACAGGAGAATATAAAGAAGGGGTGGCGGGGTGGCCCACAGTGGCTTATGTATCTGTAGTACCACACCATCTGCATGCATTTCTGTGTACCTCAGGAGGCACAAAGTGTGCAAGTATGGGCATGCATGCACATGTACGTTGTATGTAAAATAATATATGTATATCTTGCATATGGATAAAGCTCAATCTACCCCTCTTGATTGCTTCGTCCATGTATGTACATTCTCGGGTTGTCATTTAAACCACCCACGCTACAAAGCAACATCAACGCAATGAAAGCGGCACGCCGAACAGACAGGGGTAGTGCCACACACTCTCCAGTGGTCAATACACGCACGCTACCACAGCAGTAATGCTAAGAAAAAAGAGACGTATAGAAGAAGAGGACCGCAATCCAGTGTGCGTGCACGTATGTATGTGTGTGTGTGTGTGTGTGTGTTCTTTTGTTTTTTTCGTAGCGAGAAAAAGGGGGGGGGGGGGGGAGGGGCTGTACAGGCCAACGAGCATCGCTCATTCACTCACCCTTATGTACCTGTACGCACACACACATACAGACGCACTAACACCTTTTCCCCCGGTAGCGGTGATGAAATGGAGGGGTGGGGGACGGGCTCGCTTCTACCTGAGATGGTGCTGAGGATGTTGTAGCCGACCTCTTATTCTGTTCTTCTCTTTCTTTGCAATTTGCTTTGCTTCCTCAATCCAGCTTAAGGAAGTACACAGTAACCAGTGCGTGGACGGTGTCATTCTCGAAGGGTACGTGCACCATGCCGTCCTTTGCGTTATCCCAGAGACTGATGAAGCCTGCTGAGATAGGAGCGCCAGTCTTCTGCATGATGGCACAGTTGACGGCATACTTGAAGGGTTTCTTCAGTTCTGCGAGGTCCTTGAGGATGGAGCTGATAATGTCCTCTACCCACCCGTCCACCTTGGCCGGGCTCCACTCCTCACCACCAAGCTTCGTTCGCAGCAGGTTACTCACGTCGTCCTGGATGGCGTCGCTGCTCAAGGTGACATTGTCATCCATCGCATCATCGTTCTCGTAGTCCGTCATTCTGGCTGACCTATCACTCAACTTCTATTTTTTTTCGTTGTTCCGTCTCAATGGTGCTGTCCGGAATAAATATATGTTTTCAACTTGATGCGCGCTTGAGTATATATTTTGATGTGCGTGTGTGTCTGCGCAAGGTGAACACGTGGGTCTCTGTGATCCTTTATGGCTCCGCAGTTTTTTTTTGAAGCAAACGATAAAATAGATAAATACGCCACGGCAAAATACCGAGAGGAGATAAGGGGTGCAACCACAGATAGTGTCATTATGCATGCCACCTTCACAAATGTCTGTCAACATTGCTTAAAAAAAAAATTGAAAACAGAAAAGAACTTCCACCCTCTCGGTGATTCTGTTTGTAGAGTGTACACATGACACAAAAAAGGGAAGTGCAATGCGGTCATCACCTTTTTTTTCAAGCATATTTTGTTGTGTGTGTGTGTGTGTGCACACGTCGCGGGGGGGGGGGGGACGACGGGGGAGAGGGGAAAAGAGAGTCCACAGAGTAACTGCGAGAAGTGCTCTCGGTGGGACGAAAAGAGAGAGAAAAAAGCAAAAGGAAAGGCACAGCGCCGAGCGTCATACTCCCTTCCCTCTCTTCAGGCTTGTGTGTGTGTGTGTGTGTATGTATGTGTGTGCACGCTCAGAATATTATTATGAGTTTTGTTTTTTCTGTTTTTGCCATACAGCACCTCTATTGCAAGCGTATCATTATTAGGTCCTTACATTACATCTCTCCTCTCACCCTCTTCTCTGTTCTTGCGTTCGCCCCAAACTTAGTTCTTTTTATATATTTTTTAAACCACCTTGCAGGGCGATACGCACCACATCAGACAACCAGCGAAAAAGAAACGAAACATGAGGCGCCACACCCCACGCACACATACAGGGACCAGTCAGAAGAGAATGGCAGCCATACACAGAAACCATCTCTTTCGTTCCCTCTCCGAATGCAAAAGCCCCACTGGACGGCTACCACGCGGCACCACCATGTATGCATGTATGAGCGTACGTGCGCTTTTGCGTAGAGTGTGAGGAGAGATGTGCAAACGGCTCTCGTCGCTGGAATCAAATGAGCTGAAGGAGGAAGGGGGAGGGGAGGGAAGCAGAAGCGATACCACACAGTAACGACATCGGTAGCTATAAAGAAAGATCGATACAGCGAATCGAAGAAAGGAAGGGAAGGGGGAAAGAGGGGAGGGGGCCTCAAAGAGGTAACGTACAGGCTTTTGTCAGACATAATGGAATCATCATGTAATCGACAGCGATCAGAACATTATTCCAGCGTACCAAGCAAACAAACAGCAGGTATAGACAGGTATAAAAGGATCGATATGGCTGCCCAGCGAGGAACTATTTGCCCTTTTTGTCTTCGTCACTATTTCACTTCGCAATATTTCTGTTTTTCTCTTCTTCGTTGTCTTCCTTTTTTCTCTCATTCCCACTTCGTGTCTTTGTGTTTTGTTATATATATATATATATATATGTGCGTGTGTGTTTTCTTTTAGACATAGTGTCGTCACCCACATGCGCTAAATAAAGTGCATATTAGGCACAAGTGATACTGAAGGAGGTGGGCACAGTGAGAGAACTGATGCAGAGGATCAGCTTCTCCTTGCGGAGGGGTGGGCGGAGGCAGGACGCGAATGCACACTCGCGGAGAATTTGCTCCCAGTTGTACATATATACATATTGTGCACCTGTATGCGTGCTTTCATGATGCTTCACCGCTGCCAGTGTGTTTTCATCTCACCAACAACTTACAGGAACTTCAAGTGAAGTTGCTAAATTCCTAAAGTTGACGTAGAATTAACGGGAGCGCGGCCCCTCTCTTTGTCACTTACTTCCCGCAGCACACAGACACACACGCACACGCACACGTACACAGCACTCACCCCTCTCATTCTCCACACTGTCTTTCATCCTCTCGTCCTCCTCAAGGAAAGAGGTAGAACCGATACAGGGGTATGTTTAACGTCTTTTCTTTTCAGCCACAAGCGTTTGTACATGCGTCTGCGGTATAAAAAAGTGTGTCTCTGCAAGTGGGATTCCTATATATATAAATATATATATATATAGGAATCCTTTCCACTCTCAACGTTTATATCCACCTGAGGGAAAGGAAGAGGAAAAGCCATTCAGAAGACACAGTAACGGAGGGGGTGGGGGAGCCGCAAAAGAGGCCCAGTACACACACACTTGATACCTTGTCGTCTCCTTTTCGGGAGGAAGAGCGGGGGCGGGGTATTGACGGTGGGAAAGGGTGAGATTCTCGTCGCAAGTGCGACTGTGCATACACACATGAATATGTATGCATAGATGCGCCTCCCCAAGGGTCCACTTAATTCATCACACGCTCCATCAGCAGCGTACGCCCGTGTTTGTGTGTGTGTGCTGTCCCTTTGTCAGCTTGATAGTCGTTGCCTTGCTGCTCACTGACGGAGGTAAATAATGTCAGAGCCCTTAGGGCCGTTGCCGATAGAGAGCACCTTGGAACCCGTGAAATACTCTACTGTGGAGATGAACTCGCACACACCACGCGGGAGCGCGGCGTTCGCCTTGCGCTTCTTTGCGGCAATTGGGCTGCCCTTCCAGCCATTGATCAGCTTTACAATCGGGTAGCAGTGAAAGAGGGCGGCCTCGCCGGGAACTGGGTCACCGGCACGAATGATATCTCCGTTCTTGTACACGCGGCCGCTGATGTTGATGGTGGAGTTGGTCGGGCTGTGATATACGTAGGCGATGGTTACGCCAATCTTATCGTAGTCGTCCGCGCGGTCAAGGGCGGAGATGGAGAGATAAGGGCCCTGCACCGCATTTACTTCATGATGCAGGACGCAGTCGAAGAAGCCACACACGCGCGGCTTCTTCGTGACGGCGCCAGACTCACCGTGGTGGATCGCGGACCCAATCGCCATTGCAACCCCGATGTTGTAGGTTCCGGTTGCATCGGTGTACTCGATGGGCTGCGCAATTCCGTTGGGGCCAAAGGCCTTGTTAAAGTAAGTGCTCTGAATCGCATCGAAGTCAGTGCACATGCCCTCGGGAAGATCAAAGAGGGTACGAATGTTCTGCGCCGAAAAGTAGTCCTGTGGCACGAAGCTGCTCGGGCAGGCCCCGATACCGACACGGCTGCTGCCCGGGGCCTTGTGCACGTTGATCACGACGCTGCGGAAGCGCTGGAAGTTCAGCTGTGAGGTGGCGAGCAGTCCGGCGGCGGTGGTGTCCGCCGAGGTGGTGCTGGCCCAGAACTTCTCGCGCACATTGCTGAGCCAGTACGACTGCGGGCCCTCCAGGAGCACCTTCTCCCCGCGTGCGAGGGCACTGTGGAGCTCGTGGATCACATCGCACCGGGTTGGAAAGGCAGCATTGTCGCGGACGCAGGTGTAATAGAGATTCACCAGAAAGCCGATCTTGTCCCCAGCGGTGGCAAAGTCAATCACGTAGTCCGGCACACGCTTCACCCCGTCGTTGTTCTCGTCGTGGCAGCGCCGTGCCACGTCGGCGTCGCTGAGTCCCTTCACCTTGAGGAGGCCGTAGTAGGTCTCCATGTCCTTCGCCAGGCGCGAGCGCAGCGTCTCCTCGTCGTTGTAGATGTGGTCGAGTCGGATGCCTCGCTTCGCCACTTTGCTCGCGTGCACGGGCGACATCCCCTTCAGCGTGGACGAGTTCGGCGCGGAGCCGAGCAGGTCCAGCAGCTTGTGGTAAGGCGTGACGATGCAGACGTTTCCGACAAAGAGAGAGTTGCTGTATGGAACGCCGGCGTCGATGAGTTGCTGCACCTCCTTTTCCATGAAACTGACGGGGTCCATCACACACTCGGGCCCGATGTAATTCCGCTTTCCAGGCGTGAGGAGGCCAGAGGGGACGAGGTTAAACACAAACTTTTTGCCCTGCTGATTGAAGATGGTGTGACCGGCGTTTTCACCGCTGTTCACACGGGCAATGCAGGTGCACTTGGGGTGGCGTGCAACGGCGTCCACCGTCTTACCCTTTCCCTCATCTCCGAAGAAAGCGCCAGCCACCATGATCACATCATTCGCCTCGATAACTTTGTGCAGTGTCTCGCGTAGTGGGGCCTCCACGTAGTCTCGCACCCGACGTGGCTCCTGGAGCTGCGGCAGGATCGGGGTGTTCTTGATCACCTCATATATCTTCCGCTGCGCATCGTTAGTGCCCAGTGTGTATGGGCTGGCAATGCGGGCTGCGCCACGGGCCGCGGTCACCGACGGCTTCGCCTGCGAGGGCTGTGGCGGAGACTCTGCGTTCTTTGGAATCGCCACTGGCGGTACAACGGACGCCGTGTTATGACCTGCTGTCCGCGGGGACTCCGCGTCCATCACGATTTCAATCTCCGCTACGGCTGCTTTACGAGCCTCCGCGGAAGGCGCAGGCACAGGGTCGGCGTGCTTCGCTTTCCCGGGCTCTGGTCCCTTCTTGCTGCTCCCACCGTACTTACGGATTGTCATGTTGCTTTTCCTTTTGCTGTTGTTGTTTGTGAAAGTGTGTATATACAAGTAAGGTGTATTGTTGTTCGTGAGTAACAAATAACAAAAACAGGAGATCAAGAGAGGTGTGCGATATCCCTCAGTCCTTCTGTTTGTGCTTGTGTATATGTGCAAGTAGAACTTTTCCTTTTTTGTGTCTGCAGGTACAGTCGCCTGTATTGTGTGTCAATCTCCCGTGCGACTTACTGTTCTCCTAAATATATATATATACACACACATATATATATTCATGTATAAAGAGATGGGAAAGAAGGAAGGATATTGCGTTCTCAGTGTGTTCTGCAAGTGTACAGAGGAATACGCCCTCCGAATCACAGGGCAACTGCATGTGTACGTGTGTATTAACTACTAGCAAGCACAAATATGAGGCTCTTTTTTTATTATTATTATCTCTTGCCATTCATTCCGTATTTGGAGTAGGTTACAATCAACCGAAGTGGTCTGTTGCCCACCCCACCCTCTCCCCTTCCGTGCCAACACACACGAACATGCACGCACACACACAACATAATCATGCAACAACAGTGCAAAGAGGGATAGAGGAGGGGCTGTCTGCTAAAGCCACGACTCATAGGCCCTGCGCCATCCCGCCCTTTCCTCGTTCTCATCCCATCTCCACCATCTCCGCCTCTCCATCCACTCTCATCGGCCCTTTTAGCGGCGCCAATTCTCCTTTTTCCTCTTTAACTCCCCAATGTATCTCGCCTTACTCATAGTTGTTTCGCTGCAGCGGATTTAGGGAGGGAACGATGCCTCGACTGAACAAGTTTGGGTCTACGAAGCGCTCTGTTGCCTTCGGTGCCCGCAGAATCCGCTCCCTCCACCCCGGCTCCACGAGCTGATCAAACTCCGCTGTGTAATGTGGGTTGCTTCTCATCATTGCGCTCGCCTCACCCCGTCGCGCCAGCGCGCCGCGCATGGTGCGAGACCTCGCCACCTTCTGTATGTCCGGCTCCACATCCAGCCACTGGTAGCTGGGATCGATACGTGAGGTGCGGATGGTCATCACACCCTTGGTGGTGGCGTACAGTGTGAAGGAGTTGTGGTCCATATGCACATTTCGGCCCGGACGGTACTCGGGCTGTCGCGAGTACCGATCCTGCCCAAAGCGTCTGCGCTGATCCTTCAGCTTCTCTATTGGTGTCACAGGGGTTCCGGGGATGACGTGAAAAATCTTTGCCTTCTTGCGAGGACTGCCGGCTTGGTTCTTCGCGTTACCCGCGGTCACCTTGCTGGCTAATCGCACCTGATTATAGCGAAGCATGAAAAACAGAGAGCAAGATACTAAAAAAGAGAAAAAGGGTCAATCACTACAACAAAACAGAGAGAGGATTGACAAGCTGACAAAGGTGAGTGTCAACTACCTGCCGCCCTGTTAATTGCTCTCTCTCTATCGCTATCTCCTTGTCCGTCCGAATTTGCGAAGAGACGACGTTCACACCTTTTTAGGATTACTGCTCGCGCTGTGTGGAGTCTATACTGGTGCGGCCGCTAAGATCACTCGGTAGGTATCACACCCACCAATCCTTCAACAATAAGTAGTACAATAAAATGACGAAACACATGGAAGGAAAGAGATTGGGGATGGTGGTAATATCCATGTTTCATTATCACAGCCACGATTGTTATCCATGAGTGGGGAGACACTCACAAGATACCAACGTAACACACACTAACAAGAGCGGTGAGATAATTTTTAACCTATCATTGCAAACTCACAAATGCAAAGTAAAAACAAACTGTGCGTATATATGCACGCACAGAGGCTTGTTGTTGAAGTCCAGAGGAGGCAACCGGCGCGTCGTCATTGACGTGAGTTACTTGGCACTCTGTCATACATGGACTGCATTAACGCACACGATAGCGACACGCAACAACTTTTTTTGATTTATAAAAATAGTGTAGAGAAGTGGGCACAGAGACGCTGGCGTATATGTATATATATGTATATATATATAATTGGAGAGATAGATACATATACAAATATAGATTGATAGATGTTGTGCATTATCCAAGTAAGGATAATACACATAAACACACACACACACACGAAGGAGCAAGCCGATTTCAACGAAGGCATTTGCAAGATAAGGTTATACTTAAATCAACGAGGAACCACCAACCAATACCAGTAACCTACAGGATCCCTTTCGGGGCAGGAGAGGGAAGGGAAGGGAAAAAACACAATTCTCCCTTTGCACCACTGGCACGCACCCCAGTATCCCAATACCCAATCGTCGTTGTGGTCACTCGCATGACCTACCCGCCCCCCCCCCCCCCCCCCCCCCCACCCCCCTCTTCCAATGGTGTGATCAGTTTTGTTATATATATATATATATATATATATTGCTTTGTTACTCGATATA
>JAODGE020019071.1:0-11789 GCA_027574965.2 Ecitophya simulans
TTAAGAAAGTCAAACGCGTAAAAACCTACTACAAGGTGGCGTTTGTCGATGTCATCTCCACGGCCATTTCGGCATCAGTATCTGCACATTTTACAAAATATTCAAAGGTATTTCTATTTTTAAACATAAACGGTGTATATTTAGTTGCCTGTACTATACGTTGACCCATGATGTCTCGCATACGTCACACGTTTTCAGAACCGAACTGATTGTCTGCTCACAATGAACCCCTACTTCTTGATGTCACCGGATTTCGACAAAATGGTGCGCATTGACAAGGAAAACAACCCCATAACAAATCTTGGAAATAAATTTGCCATGGGATTTATGCAACTACCCGTCGACCTACAGATACCGCAGCCGAGCCAGATAATCAAGGATAACACCACGGTCAATCTCAAAACTAAAACAAACGAATTGCTGCGTCGATTGCAAGCCGTGCACAAGACCAACAACAGATTAAAGAACGCTTTGGATTTCATAGTAAGTTTTAGGAAGCATGTCGGATCGAAGTTCTCTGTGATTATTTAAATCGCTTTTGACACATTTCAGTTTAGCTACTGGCAAATGAGAATGCTTGCTGGTTTGCCACTTGGAATAGGAAAATGGCTTCTGCTAGCGTACGACGGCAGTCTCAGCGTTTCCAACATGCCTGGAATTGCGACGTCCCGACTCAAGAATGGCGTGGCAGTGCACGACACTTTTGCTTTTGGCAACAACTACGGAAATATCGGTGCGAGCATAAGAGTCTATTTTTGACCTTTTTTGCCATTTTATAGCTGCAATTAAGGGTTGCACATTTTTAGATTATACTCATTAAGTTTTTTGCTTTGCTGTTGAATAATATTTATCAATAAATTTGCTTTTGCGGTTTGAGGTGCGCACAAACAATCACTTCGCTGAGCGACAACGTGATGTAATGGGTTAATCATTGACTTATTGTTTTTGCATAATCAACTGGTGTCGTTTCTGATTGTTTATTAATTACGCAGTATTTTCAGGTGTTTCCATCACGATCTTTACTTACGACGATTGCTTCCGCATCGGTTTACTCATTGACAAGAGTATCATACCAGGTAAGGACGTAGCGCAGGCTTTGGGCGATGGGATCTTTAAATATATCGATGATTTGGTAAACACTTTACCGGAATAATTTTAATTTGTGTATTAAGAAATGTATAATAAATTGTAATAAAATCATTACAAGACGCCATTTTAGACGTTTTAACTTGTCAGTTTAATATAAATGATAGATTTGTACTTATTTTTTTATGGGCAACATAACCGCACATTTATATTTTTACTTTTGAATAACCTAACTTGCCGTTCTTGAAATTTGGGCTAATAGTTGTAACACATTTTCAATAACACTGGGATTAAGTAAAACTGGAGCTCAAGATGCTGTAAATGCAAATGAAAGGATAATCATACGTCAAAAATATTTCTTGATAGTTAGTTAAACAACGGCAAATTATCAGTGAAATTTTGTCATTTAAGCACTAGAAATGCAAAGATCGTTTAATAATTTAATTACAGCTGGATAATAATAAAATAATCATTAACGCATGTTAATGCGGGTGGGCATGTTTCTTATTAAGGTTAGAACCTCCTAGCAGTTGCCTTGAGTGTAACTACAAATAAATGATTCTAAACCAATACCTTTTATTAAATCCAATAAATAATGTTCATCACAGGCTGGGAATGCCTTCCCACTCAGAATAGTCCGCGTTAATACGTTCAAAGTAAGAAGAGGGTTTCTACGACCTATTATCACGGGAAAGAAATGCTCAGCAATGCAACACAACTTGTGGTACATGTTATATTGAATATATTGGCCTCCGTCCGGTCCGCAGATAGAATCCTACGACTGGGTTCTCAAGATACCTTGAGCGGTGAGAACCTAGTCCTAGATTTGGTAGCAATTGATGGCTCTTATGGAAAATTAACATGTAAAATTTTTTAAGCGTTTATAACGAGTTTACGCAGATAATTTGTCGTGCAGTTATGCATAATTATTTATGTTAGGTCTAATCGGCTTTTGATTGCACTTAAGCACAATTCGAAATTTTGGGCGTGTTGGTCAAAAATGACTTTAAAATAAAAAAATGGTGCACATTTAAAACAGATGGAAAAGTGTTCATACAAACTAAATTGTTTACATCTTTTTATATAGCCAATTCGTCGCCGCTTCAAAAACATATTCAAAATTTACATTTCATTGGATTTCCAATGGTGGTAAGCTTTATTTGATATTTTTTGGACGTGTCTATTTAAAATACATGTGAAGTCTATTTTGGACCTCAAAAATAGGTAATAACTTTTTATGCAAGAAATTTGTCGCTGCTTTAAAAACAGATTTAGAATCTGCGTTTTATTACATTTTCAATGGTGCTAAACATTGTTTTAGTTTTTTTGGGCGTGCGGTCAAAATTACCTTTTAACAAAATTAGCTGTATTGTAGTAATGTTAGTAATGTAGTAGGAGTGTTAGTAATTATCCAATTTTTAACCATTTTCAATTAATTTACAAATTTCAATTCATTATTAATATACAATTTTTGATTATGCTAATTAGGATTGACTAGATACTTTTGCCGCGCCGTTACGAAATGTCCGCGCGGAAGAAGTATCTAGTGAATAAAAGAGTCAACCGTAAATAGCATAATGGAAAATCGTTGACTATTTGTAAATAAAAATGTATATTAAGTGATATTAAGAGATCGAAAAACAACACGTGCGAACAAAAGACGCGCAAGACGCTTTTGCTTAGCAGGGCTAAGCTTCTACACCTTTCTCAAAATCAATTACTTGATATAGGACCGCACCAACTCCTAGATCACTAGCATCATATTGCACCAAAACTGGCTGCTCAAAATGAGCGTGATCTAAAAAGGTGTGCTCGGACAGGGTCTTTTTTAAGGCGTTGAAAACCCGCTCCTATTCTGCACTCTAGTGCCACGCGGGGCTCTTGCGCAAAACTTGCGTAAGAAGTTCTGCCAAAGTTGCAAGATGCTTTATAAACACTCGATGAAAATTATTCAACCCGAGAAAAGACTGCAAATCCCTGACCTTGGACGGTCCAGAAAACTCCTGCAGAGAAGTGATCTAATCTTTGTCGGGTTTAATACTCTTTGAGTCCAATACATAGTCAGGAAATTTAGCAAATTCACAGAAAAACTGACATTTCCGTAGATTTAAAGTTAATTGGACGGCGGAAAGTTTTGCAAACACCACTCATAAATGTTTGATATGTTCTTTAAAAGACCCAGACACTACTAAAAATTTGTTTCCAGCCTCCTTTCTCGTTCCGATCTGCACCGGGCCAAGTGACTGCAAGCTCCGGGCTTCTGAGTGTCAACTTGCTTCTGTACCCTAACTTGTTAATTCTTTTTTCTCTTCTCCAGCATTGTTCAGCCTTCTGCTACTCTCCGTCGTATAACGGATGATTAAACACTATATAAATATTGTATCAATTAAACCTCTATCTTTAGAACAGGTTATTTCCGTGGTAAATGAGGGCTCCGAACCACTTGCTTCGGTACAGTGGATACTATATAAGATGGCGACTACTGAACAAATCAAACATTATTTATTTTAGGAAAAACAGAAATAAAAAGAAATATACACATCAAATAAAATTTAATGAATATTAAATATGCAACCAGAATAACATAACATACCTAAGATTAACTTTAGATTAAACTTGAGAGCAACATAAAATTAAATCTGTACAAAGCTGTCATTAGACCAATTTTAACCTACGAAAGCCCAATGAGTTTGACACAAAGGACCGCATTTGTGTCAAACTCAGAAAAAATCAAATTTCAAATATTTCAAAACAAAATTCTTTAAACAAACCTTAACAAACCAATAACCGAAGCTATTATAAACTTACACAAACTAGCAAATTTATTTACCGTTACAAAATACGTATCAACCCTAAACAATTCTAACATATAAAATTTACAACTCTCGACTAACAGAAAACCTATTAAAACTAAATATCTTATGAACATATTACAAAAATAAACAAAAATTTATCACAGACATAGCAGAATAAATCCATTTTAAATTTTAAAAAAACAATAACAATACTAATAAACAGCGAGTGGACTTGACGGGTCTACTTGCAAGCACCGCTACTAGCACGAACTTGCCCGGGTTGTTAATGCCGTCACAACCCGAGCTGGCCCGTGCTATACATTTAATAACAACACGTATTAATACTACAATAATATCAATGATATTAACCTACACAACTACAATCTTATAAACTATAACACCATTATAACGCAACACAGACACAAATTATTTGGAAAATTGCCATTGGAAAATCGGCAGCTTAAAAAATAGAAGAAAAAAACTATAACAACTTACACATACATATTTCTTACATTCAACACAAAAAATACGCAAAAAACTGAAAAAACGCAGAAAAATATACGCACTCAAGCTATAACAACATTATACGCATTATTTGTAATCAAACGGGTAATTGTACCACCAAACAACCAAGAGATAACGAATAACGTAAAAAAATGTCGACATGGAAAACCAATCATTCTAGCTGGAAGTAGTGTTGCCTAATAGTATGCCCAACATAAAAATTAGCTTAAACAAAAATTAAGAACCAATAAAAATTAAATTGTATAACATAAATAATAAAAAATAAATCAAAAACATAACTAGTTGAGGAGGTGCTTAAAGATTAACACTGTCGCGTTTCTATGAACGTTTGCGATCTCGGTTGCAGCGCCGCTCACTGCAACGCGAAACAAACATTGTAATTTTTAACCGATCGACTTTTCTTTGAAATAAAAGTTATTAAAAAGTGTTGTTTCTTTATTACGCCTTGACTTCTCTTGTCACCGGCATCATCACCCTCGTGCTTCGTTTGTCGTATATCACGAGGCGCTTACTCTATGTGGCAGTTAGCATAATTATTTTGTCAAGTAAAATCGCGAACGCGTAAACACTTTACTTTTTGGACCTATGCTCCATATTTTGGCCTTGTCGTCAGGTTAACTTGTCGTCAGATTTATGCAATTTAGGTTCACTTATAGAACAACTAGAGTTGATTATAGAAAATGATTATTTATTCAAATTATACTTTTATGCTTTAATTTCTTGCGGACAAATAGAGGTGCTCTCTAGAGAATATTTGTTTAAGTTGTAGTCTGGGACTTTAGTGTAGTCGCAACTCTCAACCCTGTGCGGGTGACTAAATTTAAAACAGTTTGTCAAGAGCAGGATGCGCTTAAAGGTATATAAGCGCAATGCCAACCTTGTCTCGACTTCTTTACAAAAACATTTTTAACAATAGATTAATTGAGGAATAACAAAAGCATATTATATTACCCGACGAGCAGTTTGGATTTAGACAAGAATACTCAACTATAATGCACGGACGCGATAACTACAGGAGGTACAGAAAAATTATCGGTGAAGATGCCGAAGCGCAACATGTGCATAACAAATGTGTCGAATTTTGATAAATGGATATTTTCAATGGAAACTTTTGTATTACGGTCAATCTGTTTAGGCTGCCAATTGCATACAGCACCCTTTTGCGAACTATGCCATAAAAAATATCTTACATCCAGTACAATTTAAACTATTACTAACAGCACGTAAAGGCAGAGATGCATACAATGAACTTTCGTATTCATATTCATATAATTTTGTTCATTTTTTTTTCTTTAAGATTGAGATTGTAGACTTGTGAAACAGTGACGCACATTCCCAAATATTTTGACCTGGAAGACACTTAAACTTTTTTTGAGTACCTACGAGCGTGGCGCGGTCATCATGTTTGTCTTTCTTTCGAGTATGCTTTTTCTATCTTGCATATGCATCTTAGTGACAACCAAGCAATAGTTGTGTCGGCGGGAGGCGGCTTTCCATAAAGGCATTTTTACCACTCACGTATTTAGAAGATTTGCCATGGATCCTACATGCTCTGGATGTATTATACGTTTTGCCGTAATTTCTAGTCTTTTATGCAACAATAAACTAATTAAGTGCTCATATCGTGTTGAAAATGCGCAAACAATAAACTATAAAATACTCCCAAATATTTTGGTATGCATTAAAATTTAACAAATTTGTATGACTTGTTATTTATTTTAAATAAAAGTTTACAAAAAAATATTGTTTTTATTTAATTAATTATCGTTTTGATCTTTCTCCTCACCGGCAGCATCACTCTCGTGCTTCGTCTTCGTACATCACAAGGCGCCGACTTGCTATGGCAGTTAACATAATTATGTTGTCAATAAAAATTGCAAACGCGTAAACATTTGGTCCTTTGAAGCAACCGAATTCAGCATCCTTCAATAAAACGTTAGTGAAACGTCGACACAGTAAAAATCGGACAAGAGTACGTCGATATTTTGAGATACTCGACACGGCTCATCGAGAATCTGGCTGCGCTGGAAGCTGAAATAAAAAAGAACAATGAAGATAAGACAGTATTGTTGAGTTCACTAAAAGCTCTCGTAAAGCTACTTAGTAACGCGCACATCGAGATGGAGGAAATTTCAAACTGGCTGAGCTAGAAATTGATATAGAGAATGAGATCCATCAATTTTTCAGCGAGCTGAACACCGCATGCATCTGAGCCGCAGGCGTAATTAATTTCATCCTCGCTATGCACATCGCCAATCTTCAAACTAGCGCAATGGCTGGGGTAAGCAAAATTAAACTCCCGGAGTTTAACTTGCTATCATTCTACGGAAACATCACGGCTTAGCCCGTTTTCAGAAATGCCTTCAATATCAATCAGTGCCTTGGTGACGTAAACAAATTGTTGTACTTGCGCGGATTCCTCCAAGGGGCGACTTTGGCGCTTATTGCGGGCACATGCGTTTCGGCCGAAGAATACACGTCTTCGTGGAAGACGATGCTAGAACGCTACGTCAATGGCGCGTCCCTGATTAGAGCACATGTCGATGCTCTTCTCGATCTACTAACAGACTCACAGAAAGACTCACCACCACTCGGTTGGCCATGATGGCAACAACACGGTCTACCTGTCCTGTATGCAATCAAAATCATGATATGACTCAGTGCACGAAATTTATTATTTTATCAAAATAAAACGGCATAATTGTTTACGCCCGGGACATCTAGCAAATGCATGCCCATCAGCACACAATTGTCGTCAATGCGGCCAAAGGCATTACACGATGTTGTATTTGGAAACAGCTGAGTCAAAGACAATTCGGAGAAATTGGAAACGCCACATTTGTTAGCAAATCTTGTGGTTAACGCTGAAACGGCATCTAACTTTGACACGAGCACATACTAATAAAGTTCGTGCGGTCAACTCAGCGGCCCGATCAGCACCAGTTTTACTCTCCATAAACGTGGTTACTTTGATAGATTTGAGCGGCCGCTTACACAAGGTAAGAGCGTTATTGAACAGCGGTTCTGCAGTGAACTTCATAACCGCTGCATGTGCAAAGCGCATAGGCTTCCGCGCTCGCAAGTCAAACACTTCGTTGATGGTCGCCGGCGGTGGTACAACTACATCTTTCAAGGAAATGGAAATTACTCTAGGATCGAAAACAAATAAATTTAGGGCCAAATTGACAGCACATTAATTATCGATCATTGCAGGTAACGTGTCGGGTGAAGATCTCACTATCGCAGCTGCATCCATTCCACGCAATCTCGTATTAGCGGATCCTGAATTCTATCGCTTTCAGTTTATCGAATTTCTACTAGGCAACAAAGTTGTTTTCATCACTCAGCAAAAAGGACGCCGAATTGTAAATAACATGAGATTTGAGAATTTCGCATTTGGATGAATCGTTGGTGGTGAGACAGAATCCAGCCGCACGAATCTCTTAAGGTGCGCACCCAGCGCACTACAACAAAGCATGCAAAATGGGCAAAACATTCAACAAAAGAGAAAGCTTCAACAACAGCAGCAGCAATGGCGGATGCAGCAGCACGACATGAAACAACAGATGATGCAGTAGCAACTGCAGCTACCCAACATAACGTTTTTGACGCAGTTATTGCACTCGCCGCAACATCAGCAGCAGATTATGGGCCGGCATTTCAAACAACAACAAAAAAGTAAGCCGCAACAAATGCCACAAGACAAGGAGAAATGCATCAAGCAGTGCAACGGCTTTTGTGCAGTAACCCCAATAGCAAAAACAGCAGGTGATATATCAGGCCGTGCTCGGCGACTCTGCAGGCCGTACATCCAGTTAGATGCACCGACCCATTAGCAACTGCAGCAAATCGCGCCCGAAGAGCGTTTACAGTTTGTCAACACGCTCAAGACCTATGGAAACGATGGAGCAAGGAGTAACTAAGTAAGCTACATCAACGCAGAAAATTGATCGTTTCAATTTCACCCGTAACAAAAGAACAATTTGTCTTTATTTAAAACCTTCAAATTCTGCAACAATGGCGATTATGATGCACCAAAATCATACATCGTGGAGAGAATGATATTGATCGCATTGGGGTAAGTTGTACGCGCGCGGGAAGTGTGACTCGTCCAGTAGTGCCAATAAATACGAACAAATAGGATGGAGTGAATAAATGAAGTGTTTAATAGGGAACGGTATGTTGCGTACAAATAAAGGTGTCCTCTAGAGAATATTCGTTTAAGTTGTAGTATGGGACTTGAGCGTGGGCGAAACTTTTAACCCTACACGGGTGACTAAATTTAAAACAGTTTGTCAAAAGGGGGATTTGCTTGAACATAATTAAGGACGATGCCAATCTTACTGTAACACTAAATGACCTTCATACAAGTTACAGGCCGCACACAAATCCGCACAAAACAAAAACAATAAATAACAAACTGTACACGTAGATTCCAGGCGCCCAAAAACTATACCATAAGAAATAGAGCAGCTTCTTTATTTGTCAACTCTGGAGTAATTGCACAGTAGCTACAAGGGGCCCTCTATTATTTTTCTAAATAAACGTTTAAAAAAACAATGATTTACCTTCGCCTCGACCTCGGAGAGACGCAAACGTCAACGGACGGGTCGCTACGAATAATAACCGCTCAGCCGACGCCTAACCGCGAGCGGACAAACACCACGCACAACGCACCACGAGGTTACCAACTGAATTAATCCAAATAAATCTTTAAAAGTGTGGCCCATCCGGCTCAATTATACAACAAAGCACGTCGGGTATGCCTTCCGCAAACCACTCGACTGGAAATTTAACGAAAATGAGTGCAAAAACTAACACTACGAATACCAATTCAAACAATAAGTCAGACATCACAACAAGACGATCATCAAACCCAAACACGAATTATGAATTAACACACTACGAATATCTTCTTGAACAAGAACGCAAAAAACACAACAACATAATAAAAGAGTTACAGAAAGCCAATAAAGAAGCAATCAATAATTGAAAAGTTAGAATTAACCAACTTGAAGCTGACTGCTCCTCTATGAAGGGCGCCAAACGCTACCGACACAGAAGTAACTCAAACAAAGACCTAAACATTACTGAAAGAATTTGTTCATTGATTGCGACAAATATGATAGTAACTTCTGATTCAGACACGAACAAGGACACACACCAATTAAAAAATCAACAAGAAGCATCGTTTGAAACTGTCTACCCAAGATATCATTGGCAAGTCAAGGAGTGCCGCAAAAATCGTACAGAATCGACTGAAAATAATATAAAGTATTAAAATGTCAACCTTAACAAGAAACCTGGTAAATAGAAAAGAAAACTGCTTTCTATTGTAATCACAAGTGCATTTAAGAACTACCCAAAATGCCACGAAGCAGTAAAAAATGTAAATAAGAACGACACCACGGTCGATTACGTTCAAACCAAAGCGGGGACAATAAAAATATGGACAAACAGCGAGAAATAATGGAGAAAAAATGTAATATTTTTTCCATCCAACAACAAAACAAAACCCAAACAAAATAACCATGAAATGTCCGCCATTCAAAAGTGATAACAACCTACTAGCTCTGCTCCAAGCACAAAATGAAGACTTCACAACATGAAAACACATTCCAAACAGAAACCAAAATAAAATTTTTACACGGACACACAATACAGCAATTCAAAAACTAGAATATGTCAACATTCGATGCAAAAACTTGTCAAAACCAGGAACTACGCAATCTGCCACAATTGCCAAAACTTTAAGCATGGTTCAACCGAGTGTGCATTACGCCCGCGTTCTGTCAAGTGCGTCGGTAATCATAAAACCACAGAATGCACCAAAACAAAAGACTCATCTGCCCAGTGCTGTAACTGCAAGTGCGCCTACTCGGCAAATTACACCAAGTGTTCAGTTCAGTTTATCTGTGACATGATGAACAGACGACGAGGAATTACCAAAAACAACGACAATCCCAATTTTATCTACAAAAAAGATTTCCTCAAGTATTAACCGGCGCGGCTCTTACAGCATAATAAGTGGGTCAACGGGCAAACAACAAATAAATATATTTTCGGTATTTAAATGTTGCCAAACGACAGTAAGGAATTAATTATAATTGCACGCAGTCGATCCTCAACCAAATTTACAAATTTCGATAATTTTTAGAAACCAATACAATCGACATGTACCCAAGAAGTCTCTCACAACAAAACCCAAACAGCGCCAAACGTTGTAATTTATGTGTGTGTACAAAATACAAATATTGCGACGTACATTAAAAAACATTTGGTGTACACTATGACAACAAACAATAATAGAAACAGTTTTTAAACAATCACAATAACAATAACCAATACAACAATAAACAACATTTACAGTCACCTTAACAGCCGAATATATTTGAGGAACTGGACGCCTTGTTAAGCATTAATAATTCAATTTACGTAGGCGACTTTAATGTTAAGCAAACGCACTGGCACAACTTTAATAACAACTTAAAAGGAATCAAACTAAAGCAGTTTTTGGAAAATTGGCACTATAGTCTAATCCATCCGTAAAATTTTAATCACTTTTTACACAACCGTAATTACTAACCATCAACAATAGATTTTGCAATTACTAAACAACCACACATAATAATAAACATCAAAGCGCATAGCAACTTTTTATCCGACCATGACAACAATTCAATACTCACACCAACTGGACTGAATTCCGTAACGACTTAAAACACTATTACAATACCGTAATAAGTACAAAACAAAACCTACCAAACATTCCGTATTATCGACTTGATAATGAGAAAATACAAACTAAAGAAAATTAATCAAACTAACTTTAATTTAAACATAAAAAATTAGCTACGATATGTAAGGATATGATAATTTCTGACATCAAATCGAAAGCAGAAGTATTTACCAACCCGTTCAAAAACACTCAAAACTTAACAACCCACCTTAACGATAACGCAACCACCAAACTCGTAAATAATATCATTGAAACCTTTAATAAAATTAAATTTGAGACACCACAAACTGAACTTACTAACGTGGAAAAGAATAAATGTATCATTAAACATCTCCACAAAACCAAAACCCCTGGACATGACCAAATTACAAACAATGCGAAATTTACCCGGAGGTTAATTTGATCAAATTTTGTTATAGATTTTCCTAATCTCCTATTTTACATATACAAACTAGTTGAGATAAGTTAATTCCACTTTTAAACTGTTAAGTTGTTGTCGACCGGTTCAAATTTAAATTAAAATCAAAATATTATCTTCCGTAACCAGCACATTTAGTAGACTCTTTGGAAAATTGTTGAACAACCTCATTGAGAAAGAATTCGAAATATATATATATATATATATATATATATATATATATATA
>JAODGE020019084.1:0-12176 GCA_027574965.2 Ecitophya simulans
TGCGCACCGCGCAAAGGCAACCGGTCGACGAGCAGCGCGCACATTGGTGCAAGAGAGTGCACGCTATGCCGACATACGCTCACGGGAAAGAGTCGAGATAAGACGCGAGCGTGAACTGCGGCCGTGCGCAGTCGGGTAGGTACTTGTTACACACGGATGTTAAAAAATTGATGAATTTTGGATACCATTTTAACCCGCTTCTGGTAGAAATTTAACGATAAAACATGCTGAAATAGAAAGATGAACTCTTCATCTACGAGATGAAATCAAAATTCCGAAACTATCTGCCCTAGAACGCGTGTTACAACCGATTTTGTGAAGCGTGTTTTGCAAAAGTTCAAAAATTGGGAAATTTTGAGAGCTATTTTGACCCACTTCCGATAGAAATTCGTAGATAAGTCATAAGGAAATTGAAAGACCAACTCTTCTACTATGTAATGATGTAAAATTGGTCAAATTATCTGCCATAGAACGCGTGTTACAGCTGATTTTGCAAAGCGTGTTTTGCAAAAGTTCAAAAACAGGTTAATTTCGAGAGCTAATTTGACTCACTTCCGGTTGAATTGCGGCGATAATTTATACGCAAATTTAAAGTGCAACTCTTCTGCTACGTAAAAATCGCAAAGCTGTCTGTCTTACAACACCATAAAATAAAATTAAAGTAATATAAATATAATACACCATTTCAAGCGTAGGCACGCCAAAATACACCAAATTACTTTACTACACCGGGTGACCAAAAAACGTTTTGTAAAGATAAAAGATGTTGCTAATTTTATATTATCGTTAGTATATCCATGTAGTTCACTTACTTCTTACTTTTCAGATTAAACTCTCGAAATATTACCTTGTTGTGCTCAATTTTTGCAAAACTGGGACTAAAGCACGTGTTCACTGCAATGAACATTTTGCATTGCTCCAGATGCTGACTGGACTGGCAATCCAATCAGAAAGAAACAACTCACTCGATCTTTTCGTTTTACATCACGCTCTGGCAGTGAGCGTGGGTGCTTGCGTTCGTAAACATGCTTAGAATAATCTAAACTCGACAATATCCGGCTTAATATTCATTCATTTCACACGCAAGCCACAAGCCTCACATGAAAATCACCAAAAATGTAAGTGCACACTGAGTTCTACGAACTTTTATCATAATTATACGATATCATTAAACAGGTTCTATTTGATGCATCTATTTTAGGAAACTGTCCACAATTGCATTTTCTCTAGTGCCCCCGACGATTATTTTAGTGTGCACACACATCTTATCAGTCACCGGTGGCAAATCTACAAACTTATACGACTTGCTAGGAGTGTCCACAGACGCTTCACTCAAGGAAATCAGACGGGCATTTAAAGCCTTGGCTGTGTTACAACATCCAGATAAAAATCCAGTGAGTTAATAGGCATCCCTAGAAATTGAATGAACTGTATTAAGCGTGTTCCTAGGATGATCCTAATGCGACCAGCAACTTTATCAAGCTAACACGCGCCTACGATATTCTAAAGGATGCTGAATTAAGGAAGCAATATGATTTGTATGGGGATGAGAGCATCAGTCCCAGTACGAGCCAACCGTTCAAGAGTTATTCATACTATAAGAACGATTTTGGCATTTACGATGATGATCCACTCATTGTCACATTGAGCAAGGCAGATTATGGTACGAGCGATGAATTACTGTCGAAACACTTTAAGCAATTAAATGTCATTCAAAGATTTGAACGTCCTCGACGAAAACCAAGCCTGGTGGGTGAACTTCTACTCGCCGGCGTGTCACCACTGCCACACGCTGGCGCCGACGTGGCGCAAACTCGCCCAAGAACTCGAGGGCGTCGTCCGCATCGCTGCCGTGAACTGCGAAGACGACTACGTCCTGTGCCACCAACTGAGCGTGGCGGCGTATCCGACCGTGTTGTACTACGAGAAGGAAGCGCATTTGCACGAGGGCGAGAAGTACGCGGGGCCGAAACAATTCGAGGCAATGCGCGACTTTATTTTATCCAAACTGAGAGTCACCGTCGAGCAAATCGACGGCGAGAAATGGGACGACGTTAAGGGGCGGAATTGGTTGCTGTTTTTGTGCGCAAACGGCAACGTTGGGAGGTGTCCCGAACCGCAAGTCCAAATAAAACTCGCCGCTGTTTTTGTAAGTTATGTCTGCGTTTGCTCATTTCGGTTGAATATCGTCTGTTTCTATAGGAGGGCCTACTGTCAGTCGGGATAATCGGCGACGAAGAGCTCTGCGATGAAATATCCGACACGCATTCGACTCAGCCGGTGGTGTTGCGCCAAGTCAACGACGGAGAGGTAAGCGTGAACGTCATTGTAGGTACCGATAAGAAGGAATATGTCGATTCCGTGCTGAACTTCCTGCCGACACCGCCGCATTTGGACGAGCAACGATTCGCCGTGAGTTGTCCACTTATTCCTCGTCATCTCCAACGGAATGCGAGCGAAAAACATTCGCAATTTTAGGAAATCCGCGCCGAACTGCGCTCCAAACCGGACCAAGACCCAGCCGGCACGAATCCCTGGCTGATTTGCTTCTATCTGGGCACGGCGACGGAGCTGAATCTCCAACTGAAGCGTCTGCCGGGCGTAATTCCCAGCACAAACGTCGGCCTCGTTCACTGCGGCAAAAGTGCCGGCCTATGTCGAGCGCTGCACGTGTCGCGCTATCCGACGTGGGGTCTGCTCAAGTCCGGCGGAGCGTTCGAACTGCATCACGGCCGCGACGTGCTGCACGAGGTCGCCGACTTCGCGCGAGACGGCGCGCGAGCCACCAACCTGCACGCGTTGTCGCCGGCGGATTACAAGGCGCTGCGCGAGGACGTCACGCCGTGGTTCATCGACTGGTACGCGCCGTGGTGTCCGCCGTGCAGACGCCTCATGCCGGAGATGCGCAAGGCCAGTCGGCACTTTCGCCCCGACCAGGTGAAGTTCGGCACGATCGACTGCACCATGCACCGGGCGCTCTGCGCCTCGGAGGACGTCCGCGCCTATCCGACGACGATGACGTACGCGAAGGGCGAGCGGCGCTTGTATCACGGCGCGTTGGACGAACGCGCGATCGTCGAACATCTGCAGGAGATGCTGACTCCGTCCGTGTACAGCCTCACCGGCGACAATTTCGTGCAACTGATGCGCAAGCCGGAGGGCGAGATCTGGCTGGTCGACTACCACGCGCCGTGGTGCGGGCCGTGCCAGCGACTGATGCCGGTGTGGCGGGCGCTGGCGAGGGAAATGAGGCAGTTCGTCAACGTCACTGTCGCCAGCGTCGATTGCGTCAAGGACGCCGAGTTGTGCGCCGCGCAGAACGTCAACAGCTATCCGATGATCAGGCTGTATCCGAGCGGCAGCTACGGACTGAACGCCGTCGCGATGTACACGGGTCACAGGGACTTGCTGAACTTGAAGAGCTGGCTGCTTGCGTTCCTGCCCACCAAGGTCCTCACCCTCGGCGAGGATTCGCTGCGGAGGAAAGTCCTGAAGAAGTCGTTGAAAACCCCGTGGTTGGTGGACTTCTACGCGCCCTGGTGTGCGCACTGCGTCGACTTTGAGCCGAAATTTCGGACGATCGCAGAGGTAACCTAATGCTCTTCATTCGTTACGCTTTGTTACTCTTGACTGTTTCAGGAATTGGACGGCGTTGTTAGAGCTGGCAAGCTGGATTGTCAAGCGAACCGAAACTTGTGCATCGAAATGAGAGTCTCCAGTTATCCCACCTTAAGATTGTACTTTTCCAAGGACAACTTTAGAGTGATTGATACGTATAGTGTCGAGTATGTTGTTCAGGAAACTAAGAAACTAATCGAGTCGATGGGGCATTACAGTCATGACGAATTATAAGAAGTATTACGTGTTTTAAGCATTTCAATAGCATGCATGACGATATTGGAAACATTTAAGTTAGAAATGGAGTTAGAATTTCTACTAAACAAACCAAAGTAACACTTTTAACTAATGGTAAATGTTAATTCCTATTATTGCTATTATTACTACTCAAAATAAGTCATACGAATCTTTTAGCAAACGTTGCTATAACAAGTTATTTTTTATACTCGCGATTCTTTATTTGTTGCCCAATGCTGCAAATCACGCTCCAGATGTATTTTTCGTATAGGTAATAAAATTATTTTGATGAACTTGTGTAGTAACAGAGAGTATATAATAGAGAAGAGTGGTTATGCTTATGGTGTTACTAGTTCTGTTGAAATAGTTAGTATCTTCGATATATTTACCTCAAATACTGAGTGAGTCACAAGTTTGTTGGCAGAATGCAAATCCAGTGAAACAAAACACTCATGCTGCTCGATGAGACGACCAATTTTGTCCAGTGTTCATATTAGTTGAGATATCGTTTAAAAACATTAACATTCCATTCGTTTTTTGGCAAATGTGAGAAGAGGTACCTCTTCTCCCTTTTTCAAAAAATTGCTAAAATTAAAAATCCAATTAAACTAGCTTAATCGACGCAGAATTGAACGTAGATTCGAATGGTACTAAGCAATTTTGTCTAGAGTTAATATTTTCCAAGGTAATGTTTGACTGATTTAACATTGCATTCGATTTTTGGCAAATGTGAGAAGAGGTACCTCTTCTCTCTTTTTCAAAAAATTGCAAAAATTACAAATCCAATTAAACTAGCTCAATCGACACATAATTGAACGTAGATTCAAATGATATTAAGCGATTTTGTCTAGAGTTAATATTATTTGAGATAATGTTCCGCTAACATTGCATTCGATTTTTGGCAAATGTGAGAAGAGGTACCTCTTCTCTCTTTCAAAAAATTGCAAAAATGAGAAATCCAATTAAACTAGCTCAATCGACACAGAATTGAACGTAGATTCAAATGATACTAAGCAATTTTGTCTAGAGGTAATATTAGTTGAGATAATGTTTCGATAATTTAACATTGCATTCGATTTTTAGCAAATGAGAGAAGAGGTACCTCTTCACTCTTTTTCAAAAAATTGCAAAAATTACAAATCCAATTAAACGTAGATTCAAATGGTACTAAGCAGTTTTGTCTAGAGTTAATATTATTTGAGATAATGTTTCGCTATCCGTTTTTTCTGTTTCTAACCCAAGCGGCAAGAGTGTATTTCAAATGGACGTGCAATTCCAACTTTTAAGTCAATTTTGATATAGCTGTAATGAATCATTTTTGATAAAACTAGTGTTATTCGAAAGCTGAGAAACTGCTCTATGTATAATGATGCAAACATATCAATGTTTTGCACAGGTAAAAAATCCAGCTGGTCGAAGTTCGCCTCTGTTAAGTATGTTCCGTACACATTCTGATCCAATTTGAGAGAAACAAATTCGTTAGATTCAAAATTTGCGCACTGATATGTAAACCAGTACCCAATCTACCGCGCGAAACTTAAACGTTCACTGCCTTAATTGATCGCAGACCATTTTGAGCCCTACTTCGGTTTCGACGTCGAGTTTCGTACACGATAGTGAATCGGCCGGCTTAACGGATTTGAAAGTTGAGTCGCCATCTCTAAGTGCAACTAGGAAGGTCCGTCTATGTGATAAAATACAGGATTTTTTTAGTGTCCATAAACTATATACTACAAAAGATGTCTTACCGAGCACTAATTGCAATTATTCTATTCATTTCCGATCAACATGCTATATGTAGATAAAACATCTTTTCAACTACGTAATGGTAAAAATTACCAAACTGTTGCACATTACAGTAACTTTTGCCAATTTTTATGTAAGGCATGTTTTAACAAAAGTTCAAAAATTGATTAGAACGTCATAGCCAAAAGCTTCATTGTCAGTTTCATTAAAAGCATACTCCTTATTGTAACTTTAAATAATAGATCCCCAAGTTTTCATTACACTGTGTTAAATAAGTTGCCTAATGAAAATGTCTATATTTAATTTAATAACGGTTAAATAAGCATAGAAAACATTTACTTCTTATACCGTATTTGGAATGGGAATTGAAATTATTACATTTTTATAATTAGTTCAAAACAATAAAAATTTGCAATTAAAATTATTATGTTTAAAGTCATATTCAATTTTCAATAACGATTTTAATTTGTTTAATCATGGAAAGCTATGAATATTATCTTACATGACATTTACATGCATTTACACATGTCGTACAAAAACAGTTAACATCATTTAAGAGAACCGTACGGAAAATTCCAATTTCGTAGTTATTGTGTTTTTTTGTTCCCATTGCATCATCATCAAGCTTCCACTCGCGTAAAGAATAAACGGAACAAACCTCACATATAATGAAACAGGACAAGCACATTTTCTACAAGAAGCTCTGCAGCATACACTAAATCATTTTTACTTTCTAATTGTTGACTCACCGTAGGAACTTGCATTGAAGTCAGTGTGCGACATTTCTTCATCATGAGTGGCGAATGTTGCGAGACTGACACATCTAACGAATCAAAGTCATCGGAAGGTATAAATCGACATATTTAATTACATACTTTGAACCTAGAACTTTGAGCTTATGCTACGGTTCTCATTGATATTCCAGTCAAGGAAGATATCTCGAATGAAAGTGAGAGCGCGGCAAGTAGTGGGCAAGCAGTTCAGCACGATGACGACGACAAACTTCATGGTAAGTTGTATTATTTTCGGTGCGACTGTTTTAAGTTCAAATTCGAAAAATTTAAAATTGGAATCATCGTATATTTGTTTCGATATTACAAATTTTTAAGTTTTTCTGCCAAATGCGCATGCATTTCCGCACTCTGTCTCACGATGCCATTAATTTTCTTCTTGAATGCCGCATAACTATAATGTCTCATATACTGTTCATGTGCCATATCACTGAGAAACACTTGAATGGTTGGATTCGTTAATATCTTGTACATAGCCGTAGCAAACATATGTGGTGTAGGATCCACCAATATGCCAGATATTCTATGCCTCAAAACTTCTTTAGGAAAGCCAGAGTTCGCAGCTATTACAGGTCTGTTGCTACCCATCACCGCCAACACCATTTCGGGAAACAGCTCGTACTTGCAAGGCAGTAGGACAGCAATGCTCTCTTGAATCAAAGTCTTCCGATATACCGTGGGCAATTGTTTAAGGAAAGTCACTTGCGACGCGAAACATTTCTCTAATGTGGAATCTACCAATTCCTTATAGTACGCCTGTTGATCTTGCTGAGTATCGCTGCAGTGTCCAGCAATCACTAGGTGAACATTTTCTTTCATATTCGGCGCGCTGAGCAACAGCAAATCCTCAAACGATTGCAGAACCATCTTAAAGTTCGATCGCTTCTTATAACAACCAAAACATACAAATAGGAAATGAGGCTTTGGAAGATCTGGTACAATGCGCTCTATATCAATGACTTCTTCCTTCCACAATCCAGTATCCACGCAAGGGTGTACCACGCGAAGATCCTTCGGCACCATTGGAAACGATCGGTGAAACACTTCCGATAGACCTTCCGAGTGTACGATAATTTCATCGGCATATTTCAAGGCTTTCGCGCTGGTTAGGTCCGGCGTTATCTTGATGAATTTTGTGTAAATGTCAGCGTGGTGTAGCGTCGTAAAATGCGACACATAGATCAGCCTGGATGCGAAGAACGAAAGAATGTAGAGAGCGATGGTGTCAACGTCCATTATGACGACTGTTGGCGTAGGTGACGGCGGAAACATAACCAAACGCAACGCCATCAATATTGATTTTAGGTACTTCCAATTACGAGGCAGCCACCAACCACAGTATGTTATGTGCAAATTACCAGTCGATTTCTATAAAGAAGGTATATCAATTAAAACTGACCTTGAGCAATATTTTATAGCTTCGATCAACTTACATACAACTCTTCAAAACTGTTTTCTTCGTCCAATTCCGACGTGTAGATTGAGACTTGATGTCCATGCTCTTGAAGGGCATTCGCCATGTCCACAATATATCTATCTTCATAACGTTTCTTGAATTTGTTGTGCAGAAAAACCACGTGCACCGGATCTGTTGTTGGCGGTTCACGGACTGTTTCTTGTAGGTCCATTGCAAAAGAAAAGTAAATAAATATAACCCAAGCCTTTACCCGATAGAAAAGCTGTAAAGTGTGATTTAAAAAAATTGATTCATTGGGACTTGGGACGATGACAAGGACATGTGTCAAATATGCCGGAATGTTGACGTTAAACAACTTTTTTCGCAGCTAGCTATAAAAATGCGTTCATTTGTTGCAGAAATGGGCGAGGCGTTGGAAATTGCCGAAAATCGATGCAACACCCTCAAGGAACAGCTCGATCAAATGAGACAACTCTATCGCGAGCGTAGCACCATCGATTCGAGTAGTGTAAAAAACGCAATGGACGCTAGTAGAATGGAAGTTAAACCAGCGATAAAACAGCCAATGGTACGACAAAACTCTGAAGCAATCTCTACCGATAACAGTGGCGCGGCCGTCCTTACAATAAACAACATACTCAACGGCATTACGAATTCAATTAATCGGTTATCGGAACTCCACACCTATGTGGAACCAGAATCCAACCATTTTAACATGCGCAAGAAGTCAAAGCACACGAAAACTCAAGAGAATGAATTCGTCAGCGAAAAGCGATATCCGAAACGGGCGGCCAGCCAGAGCAGCACTTGGTTCGGCAGCGAGAAGAAAAATGAAAATAGAAAGAAAAACAAACGAAGCAAACCCGCTCACGAGTCCGGCTCGATGACGCGCATAAAGAAACATTTCACGAAATCGAAATTACAAACGCCTCGCGAAGAAGCCAGCACCACCTCCGTGAAGAATCGCAAGAAGTACAAACGAGCAAACAAAACATTGAAAAAGCTGCCGCCGCGTCGGTCGGGATTTTCTAACAACATGTCGTCGAACCATTTGGTCGAACTGTATCACAACACGGCGGTAGATTATGCCGATTCGGAGGAGATGATACAAGCCGAACAGGCCGAGCAGAGGCACCAAATGCGCGTGACTCATTCAGATTTGAGGAATCGGCACAGTCGTAAAGAAGTGCAAATGCCGACCATCTCGACGACGAACTGCAAGGAGGAAGACGAAGGGCATGGTAATGCCAGACCAGAAGGCTATCGGTCTTTGAGTCCTATCAAAGAGCAAGAACCTAATATGGAGATGATGCAGCAGCATCAGATTCAATATCCGGATCAGTATTATTACAGTCGCAGTTATCAGTCGCCGACCATATCATCTAAACTAAAGCAGGTTGCTCGTGGGTACTTTCAACGTTTTTCCTGCAAAACCATACCGTTCTGCGCGGCCAAATCGACTTCGCCGAGTCATAACATCGGAATAAATATCCAGCAAGTGATGAGTATTATTAAAGGTCGTCAAAGCACGCAAGGCATCTCGCCGACTTTGGCTCATAACATTGGTCTGGCGGCCGACCGTCTTAACACCGACAGCTTTTCTGCACTGGTGTCTTCGTTTGGACATCCTTGCAATAATCAACAAATGGGTTGTCCGATGCAGTGTAACGTCAACTATAGGCAGCTGCAGGAAATGGCTGCGACTATGCCCAACGATGAGAACGCTGAAGAAGACGATTCAAACTTTTGTGAGAAGGACAAGATCGTCATAGAAATTGCGAATCCGGTATATTCATTCGTGACTAAAAACACGCCATCATTTACAGAGTTATGATTTTAGAAAAGCCAAGAAACCATTTCATGGACAATTGATCCGAACACCCATAACAACTGCACCTGCGTAGGAGGTGAAGGTGTTGAATTTCAGCAAATGGTCAAAAAGTATCAAAACAGTGCTCCTCAGCAGAACATTGTACCAAATTCAATTTTTACTTTGCAGCCAAGTGTGGTAAGCCATAATTAACCTGCCGTATAACTTTAAAGGTCTTCAATTTTTCTTTAGTACTCTCAAAAGATACAGAAACGAGCGAGCAAAAAGTACGGGCATATACGTTCCGTATATGCTCAGTACAACGAAACGAATCGCAAAAACAAACGGGGAAGTTTGAGCGAACTTTCCACGACCGATGGGATGGAGTCTAATTTCCCATTACAAGGAAAAGAGAAAATTCTCAAAGGCGTCTTGATGAACCTGCACGAAGAGTTTCAGTCGTTATCCGAGTAATAATAGTCCTAGTTCAGTTAAGATCACTTTTATTGACATTCTCGTTGCTTGTTAGCAAATCCGACGAGTTGGGTAAGATTGTCGAAGACGAAAAGCACTCCAACGCCGACAACGTCGAGAAGTTACACGAATTGGAGAAGAAGATAACCGCTAAGGAACTCGAAATTCAGATGGTGATGTCTTTGTACACCGAGGTAGTCAACCTGAAAGCGCAAGTCAAGGCGTTGAGGGAGAAGGCCGGAATGACGGCCGCCATTTTGGACGTGCAGAAACATCGCCGGGGCGCATATTCCTACTCGGCGCAGCAAGCGCAGTATCAACAGTCGGGACAACAGCAACAGTATTATAATTACGCTCGGAATGCGTACCAAACGATTCCGGAGACGAAGGCGCAGAAACGAAAAGCGAATGCGAACGCCGCACAATTGTCCAAGTTGTTGCGACAGATCAACGCGTATCGCGAAGTTTGCAATGCGGGCGGGAAATAATGCTCGACGAGCATTCAAATTCGATGTACCCTATCGACTATATTTGAATTCGATCAAATCAAACCTAACGCAACTGTTTTGGGCCAGAGTTGCGTGCTCTCGTGTCAATATGTTAACCTATCGTCCCCCGAAATTTGGTGAAAATTGTCAATAAACACTATAACTACTTTTCCAGTTCTTTGCAGGTCGCGTCGACGCATCAATCACCATTAGGGCTAAAAGCTTTCGTAATGAATTGGCCAGGTGTTGGTAAACTCCTGTCCGTCATGCCGATACCAGGTTTAATGTATTTATTAGTCGACGTTAGTCAGCATCTGCTCGAAATCTAATTACTGATGCAGCGCAGACGTCCTGAAATATAAGAATTGCCGCGATATAAATTTCGAAAGTGTGTCGTCGAAATTATCATACAATTTGACTAACTTTCCGTTAACAATCGGCTGAACAAACGTTTGCCGATGTTTATTGGCAGATTGTTTACTCGCGCATAATGATGGTTCCATAAAAACGCAGCAACAACACTCGACTAGTTAATAGCGTCGGTTTAAAAGCGATTTCATCATCTGTGTGGTCTTGGAAGTCTTCGTGCGCCGCGAGCTCCGGTGCGTAATACCTCAGTCTCTCTCGCTGAGCGTGGAAGCTCGTCGTCCTGCTTGACTTCTTCACAATTTACATTCGGCTGATCTTCGGCCCTCGACCGTCGTACTGTATACTTACGCGTGTAATGACATGTTCGGTGCTCGATCGTCCGCTACTTTTTGCTCGAAAACGAAGAATTAAATTCATCCGGCTACCACGCATTTAAATATGAATATGACTAGTACTTTGTGAAGTCATAAAGTTTTCGATTAGGTTCGACAACGCCGCGGATAAATTATATTTATTTTTCCCGGCGCGCTTTCGGTTTCTTCGATTGATTTTAATAGATGGCCGCGCGAAGGCCTGCTTTTCTTTATGCGAGCCCATCCACCAAGTGGCGCGCGCTGGAACTATAAGAAGTCCATTTTCCGTGAAGAGCCGCGCGTCGGCCGACGCATTTTTATGTAGTATTTTAAAATTTCGTCGTTCGCTCGTAAATTTATGAAACGTTTATGCGCCGCCTACGTACCGAACGCCGTGCGGCCGTCGCGGCTCGTTGGTTCTTTCTCGCAGTCGTGCGTTGGGAATGTATTCCGTATGTGCACACATTCGGAAATTTATAAATTAACATCGATTTTACAAGATGCACGAAATAAAATATGCTGACGCATTAACAGGTAAGGTCAACGGTGAATTAATGCGAATTTTGCAATTATTGCTCGTGCATATTAATGCATGCAATTAAAACGTGCACATACGTTTCTATAAAAATGTTCGTTTTAAACTATGTATTTGCACAAATACTAGTTTTAATCATATATCACTTGCCACGTGTCAATTGGGACAGAACAGTCGGACATTTACTAGCCATAAATGCGCGTCGCATTTTATTACGCGCAGTTCATATAACACGCACTCAAATCCTCGGCGGACAACCCTGTTTTATTCACGTATGTCTGATGTAGGTAACTAGCCAACATATAATTCCAACCAGCTCGATAGATTGAAATTACAAC
>JAODGE020019100.1:0-14695 GCA_027574965.2 Ecitophya simulans
TGGAAAATAAAGAGAATAATGGAAAGAGAAATGAGAACGCCTTGAAGTTGTACAATCAGTATCAATTCGCACATTTTTCTACAAATTATTATTCCAATTAGTTGACTCGCATATGCTGCTATAGGTTTACACTTTTCATACCACGTGCTGTTACAAGAAAAATCTATGCAATTCTAAAAAAACTTCTTTTTCATTTTAAGTGTTTGATGCCGTGATTGGTTCATATTTATAAATTTTGAGTGGAAATTGCCATCATTAGTTTTTTTTTTCAGTAAAATAATATTTTTTTTTGTGGAAAAACGTTATTTTTGACGAAATAATCCTATGAAGCACTAAGTTAACCCGTTAGTGGCCACTATACTTATTTGATCCTGGTAAAATCAGAATTATATGAATTTGCATGAATTTGTTTAGAATGCGAGTGCTCTGAAACATTGCAATCGTTTTAGGAGTACTGATTGTACTGATATAGTACTGATAGAGTATTTAGTACTTACAATATTCATTAAACTGACTCGTCACTTTAAAAACAAATTTTTATACACACTTTTTGATTACAGAAGAGACCGACGATAATTATTCTTATATATGTCATATTTTAATGAAGACAATTATGTAAATCCTGCTAACTAGCACATATCATAGGTATAAATTTATTGATATTAATTATATTGATAGAAGGACAGTTTGAATAATTTTTATTTATCTTTTTGGTGCAATAACAGGTAGAAATTTTGTATTCACTTTGTAGAAATTGAATTGAATAGAAATTAACAGTTACTTTATTATCTAAATCAAATACTGTACATTTTGGAGTTAATAACAATAAATAATATACCACATGTTTCTTCTTATAAATAATGTTTGTGTTTTAAAAAATTTCTGTTGATTTTTAAGGAATTATCACAAACAAATTTATTGTTTAATAATTCAATTCTATTCTAAAATTGTATTCCAGCAAAATGTTTGCTTTTGCAGTTATCTTGTAAACGACTTTAAAACGTGCAATGCTACGTAAATATATACATTAAAACGTAAATACATTAACATGCACGTGAACACAATTATTAATCCTTCAATCTCATTGCAAATGAGTTTAATCACGTTCTTATCGCCACTTTAATTATCATTGCCACTCTTTAGGTACGAAACCAACCAGGGACAAGTGAAAAATGACACAAACGATTTATAGGTGCTCGAGAGGTTCATACGACTTTGAAAAACTGGTTCGCAATTAAAGGTAACGGTTTAAATTAATAAAATCTCTGTCTTTATGCTTAATTAAGAAATTTATTGCGTATACGCCGAGTACAAACATAGTGGTGACTTGTGGCACGAAACAAGTTGCACTTGTTAGCTAAATTTTCGTTCTACTGATCTACATTTCGAATTTTACGGCTCTCTCACTACAGAGCAGCGCGTCTGAGATGCATTCATTTTTTCACTGCATTTAGTGATGGCAATCGCTTGGCGATCATAATTTATCGTTTTAAACGCGAATTGATTGGCTATTATCTAATCCTGGCAATACGTTTAAAGTGTGAAAGGCAAATAAACACGAGAGCGCCCATTCAACATGCTCAACACGTGAGCACGTCGAATGTTAACGTTTTAATCATGCACTATCACTCTATCACCTTTCCAACGAGGGTCTATAATGAGAGAACGCTTCAACGGGTTCTGACTAGCGGAGCGAGTCAGAGATCGATAACTGTCACAAATTCAACAAACAATCAATAAGTATGAAGCAGATAAATATGACTGCTACAGGTATTTATTATACTAGTTACGTTATTAATTACGTAGGTTCTTACATACTTCAGTATCATTGCGTTGCGAAATTGGTTCATAGATGACGCCGTTGTGTCCGTCAAAGTTTTCAATAAGTACCGGGGCAATTTGCCGACGATAATTTTTCGCTTTTCGTGCGTCACTGGACGCTTTAGGACTATAGACACGCCTGAAATCTTTGCTACCTGTTCAAGGATTTTGAATACGCGGCTACTTGGATAATGGGAATATCGCACGTCTGGCACGAACGCCATTCGTCGCGTCGCGCCGATCGTAAATTTTCAGCGCGCGCGTTTCCCCGCGTTTCTTTGCGTCGCGGATTTATATTCTGGCGTACGAGAGCGAATTTTATGCGACCAACCTCATGCATCCGAATAAGAAACGCGGAGCGCATACTGCATAAAGCGTAATACATATAAATCTAAATTGTTCAATTGCAATCCCTGCATTACGGTTTGTGCAGTCTCTCGGCGGTTACATATTTATAGTAACAATAAGCGCCGTCTAGGATTTCCGACTTTGGACGGTTTAGAGGAAGCCTTAGAAGAAGGATATTTACTGTTTTGTATGACTGTTTGATTGTTGCGTGCTTGGACGCAGTAAACAGTGACATTATTTTTATTCTCGCCTGGGAGTAATTTTTTGTTTGTTTCAATTTATGCGTGGTTCGTGTTTGGCGTGTGTTTGCATTGCTAAAATTTGCCATGACGTCATGTTTCATGAAACGCCACGGCAAATACGCCATGTGAATTTATCGAACGAGTTCTCGGGCCTTTTTGGACAGAGTTCAATAACATGAATCGAAAAGTTGCGTTCGTCGTGCAAAATCTCGCGAAAAATTCCAAGGCAATTAAACAAAATTCAGTCGCGTTGAGCGGCGTCGGAGTGAAAATAAAAAGCCGCGAAGAAAGTGAAGACAATTTTAATGTTCTTGCGTGCTCGTATGTCCAAACTCTAGCGCTGACACAAAACGCTTTTTGTATCTCGGCGAAGAAATGTATTAATGCATAGGGGACACATTAAGTGCCCGTTGTGTGTTTGTGAACAGAAATGGAAAGAAAGTTAATACCGTCTTGTCCATTTATCAATATCAGCGGTAATAATTGTTGCGTGCTTATTTAAATTTTTAGCTCTTTTCGGATTGCGGCTATTAAGCGGCCGCGGCGCGGCGCTCGCGTGCAAACAGCAGAAAAAAATTTCGACGAAATTCACGAAAACGATTAGATTACGCACCTTTAAATCTTGGCAAATGCTCTGCGGCTCCGCGACACCGATTCCGAACGTTTCGGACGAATTAATCAAGCTCAGCCGCACAACGGACGGATTGCGTAAAAGTCCAGTTGGATGCATAAAAATGGAAATTTTCAAATTTCAGACGGACATTTTGTGCCATACATCAGTTTTATTTAAATAGAAGTTTAGAAGCGGGTTTTTATTTTGACTATCGGTTAATACCAAGTTTTCTGGAAATTTTCATCACTTTCACTCAAACATCCATGGTTTTATACAATGTGTCATTCGATGATTGATTGATGATTAATGATTGAGGTTTAAATACTTCGGCAAATTGCTTTAAATATTTACACCAAAAAGCCTACTATCTATACTCTCAAATCTGATGCGAGTCTCAAGCGCGGCCGATGTTTTGTTTTTTGTTATTTGTGCGCGCTTGATTGATAACCGGTAGTCTTTTAATTGAAAAAAAATCCGAGAGTAATGATGGCCTGACGATGATGATGTTTGATGGTTCTTAGACGCTTTTAGTTTCTACTCGGCTTCTATTACATCTAACTTTTTATTTTGATTGCTTGTAATCCATCCGTGGCTCATGCTTTTTACTGCTTGATTGATTTTTATTGATTCGATTTTATTTTGAACTTTTTATATTTATGGGTCGTGTTTAGTGATTTTCTGACTGTTTGGGAACACTTCGATATTTAACATGGAAAGATCAAAAGGTAAAACGAATTGCACAACGCTGTACAACACGTGTTTAATTTAACTTAACTTAACTTACATTTTTAAGAAATCGTCGAATGAAGGGCAGGACTTCTAACCATAGATATGGCAAGATGGTGTTGTCAACCTACGCTATGTTTAAACTTTAAATTATGTTTTTTTGTACAAATTATTGACGCAAACCAAAACTATTTTAAATATTGTACGTATGGCTAGAAGTCAACGTAGTTTTAGATCAGAAATAGTTATTCTGGATTTCACTGCTTAGTAGAAACAGGAAAACTATAAATAATAAAGTTCTGAAGTTAATTGTATCGTGTCGATTAACAGCTTATGAGCGTTTTATCGTTAACATTTTTTGTGATTTTACAAGAAATATAGATGAAAAATTCCAGTGGAGCAAATTGTATAATATTGTGGCGTAATAAATAGTGAGCGTGTTTTATTACATAACAACAATTTATTTAATCATGTATGCTTTGCTATTGTTAACGATTTTATATAAATCGGCTGGCGAAGATCCGAAGAAAATTGAGGAGCTAACGTTGAAGGCCCGAATAATAGTTGAAGATTACGAATATTAATAAATAAAGAGTACATTTTGTCAAATTTTATACAAATCGTGACTAGCCAGGTGTTTAGTTTGAACGGTCTTGACTTATTAGTCAACATACGATTCCGGACATTTCAAAATTAAATTAACGTTATCTTTAACCAGAAACACTTATTTAAACTACAGTTGCACCGACTGTGAATAAATTTAACTTTTACGTGATAATTGCAAATTCTAAATGCATGCCGGACACAACTTCCCAAACGTCTTCTCCGAAAATAATCAAACTACGGTATTATTGAGTTGTCTCCGGGTGTATTGAACCATTTCTACACAATCGGTCAAAACCTTCGCAGCGTTTGCGCCGAGTTTCGTCAACAACTCCAACGGTATCGACGCGTTGCTATATTTAGTTGCGAAAACGTACACCGACACGCTTCAACAAGTGCAATATCGTCATCAAGATGCGGCCAGCGTTCGTTTAAACAATGTTCAACGCCGCCGGACAATGGCTGCACTCGATAAAACAAAAACCCAGTGAACCCCATTTCGGATGCGGCGCGTTGCGCTCAATGTCGTTGGCGATTCGCATACAAATCAGTCTTGTGGTCGGCACTGACCGCAGGTGTCAACAACTGTCGTCGAGCATCGTAAAGGCTGTTAAAAACCGCGCGGAAGAGGGCTTGACGTGCACGAAAATTACGACAAATTAAACCAAATCAACAAAAAGAGTAAAGGAGTGAATGAGATGGGCGCAAATGTAGAAAGAAATGCATGCTCGCCGTTGGGAATGATTGTGAGTGGTAGAAAGTGGAGGTCGGTTGGTCACATTTACGCCAGCACTGATTTAATTCAATCTCCTGCGTTCGCACTGCTCGCGGTGCTGGTAGTGCGTGTAATTAACGCTAAATTAACGTTCTTTGGCGCGGTATGCTCGGGATGATTAGCGCACACGTTGGGCGGGAAGACGGAAGCCGGAATTATATAAACATCGAGGCAGACGTGGCTTAGGAATGTATTTATTTTGTATTTTTCGTAATGAATAATTTAGTTCGACCCTCTTCTATTAGACGTTAATGCAATTTCTTAACTCTTTCTAAATTTATAGTAAAATCTCTCAGAGTGGACCTACATCTTTTTGTGGTTCATACTTTTTACTACAATTTACCGCTAAACCTGTCTGATAATTACAAGCAGTCAATTCTAATTAAATCAATGTATTGCATTGTATTGCAATAAATTAAACTATTTGCACAACTCTTGTAACAAATCCGTTCGTAACCGTGATCAAAACACGATTATCAATACTTTCCTTTCAATTAAAAAACACTAATTAAGCGATTTGGTTTTAGGTAAAGATCTATCCTTCTAATCCAGTGCAAGAAGAGGCAATTGCAAAGCAAGAAAACGAGGTATTCGATATAAAAATGTATAAAATTATTAATCTGCTCCTAGCATCTCGTTTCAGACAAAGTCTCCGCAGTCGCAATTAAAATAAAGTTTAATGCTTCGGTAATGAATATTAGCGAAGGTCGAACGCAGAGCTTTCGTACGGCAATTAATTTTTTACATCCGCAATGGAAATAATTTATATTCGGCGCGCATTCGTCTGATTGTAAATTCTAATTCGGATTCTAATCGAAATGTGGGTTAGTGATTTTTTGCATGCAAGTTGCGGGTCAATCGCGTTTGAACGACGTCGCGACCTCGAGTTACGCACGTCTGTTTCTCTTCGCGCGTTGGCATGCATTCCATAATTCGCTAACGCGGCCAGCGCTGCACTTAATTAGGATTACATTTAAGAGCAACGGGACTCGCAAATAACGAGTGACTTGAATTGAGATTTTAGTCAATTTCCTGTGCGCGCTCAAAGCTTATCGCTTCTCGGAATTCGAGAAACATGAGGACGTTTTTGGAATATTTTATCTACCCTAGCTATTTTTAGTAAAATTTATGAATTTATTACTCGATTGAATGCGTATAATTTCGCGCATTTCTCTTCATTTTTCTTTTTGCACGAAACGAAAGTATTTGCAGCAAAATTGTTTTCTCTGCAATTTTGATGTCCAGCGACAGGATCGTGTCACACGTCATGCGATCATTTCTTCCGAGTGAATTCCTTTGAATGGTTGGTAATTTGTAGGATTCCTCCGACGCGCCTTTCTAGTAATTATAACGTTAATTTATGCACGCACTCAATGTTTTAACATTTATTCATTTACTTATTTATAATCTTTTTTTTTGTGCGTAGCAAAACATATCCCAGTGCTCGAGTCTTGAGCCTGGGTATTTTTATTTTCGCAACGCACAATCTGTGATCTTACTTTCATAAAATTCTTCGCAACGCGCGCGCGACTGTCGTAGATTAATTATTGGCGCATTAATTTCTTGCTAGTCCATCGATATTTATTCGCATCACGCAATTCAATTGCAAACCAATCGCACATAAATACGTCTAATGTGACGCAATCATCGTAAGTACGTTCAATCATTGGATTGATAGAATAATTTGTTTTTTTAATCGCAGAATATTTTGTCGGAACTACTAGGAGATATTTTACCATTTCTGGAGTGGCGTACGTCTCAGTTATTAAAGAACAAACTGTTGACAGATGGCGTAAATCGATGAACAAAACCCAATTTGTTTGTTGAAATGACTAGTAGCTCCAGCAATCCGTATCTTAATAGATATTCAACGAAATTAATTCTCTGGCAGCGCACACGCGAATCGTGAGCAGGAAATTTCGTGGGTGCAGCAAAGCAACGCTCTCGCGAAATGTTATTCGGTGCGGTTGGTTCTCCAATGCTGCGCAGACGAAAAGTGCAAAAATGTGCGAAATTGCACAAGCCGTTGGTTGTCTTGTCGTCTTTTGTACTTTGAAAATGTCAACCTCGACTCTTCTACGCTCGAATAACGCAACCATCTACAAGCGTAAATACCGTGGAATGTTATAAAATATAAAATAAAACACACTGCCATTGATGTGCTCGCATTGCGATTTGTACAATTTGTGCATTTCTCGAGCTCACATCCAGTTCAAATGTTCCGGCCAACTTCAATAAATATCGGTTAATATTTGCACAAAACGGATGAAAGCGCTCTGAGGATGGTTAGAAATGGTCGTTGAATTGCCTTATTTGATCCTAACCAAACGTGAAATTCAAATATGAGCACATAATAATCAGGCAATGGCATTATTTTCTGTTAAGCGCTTTGTGCGTCGTTTTAAATTCGATTTCTATTTTATTCAGATGCGAGGAGTGATATGACGATGTGTCGACGATGCGTTTGGTTAATGCGATGTTATCAACAGTTATTGACGCGACGCGAGTTGGAATCGCTGTTCGGTGGAAGAAGCTAATGACAGCGAGACGATTTATGAAGCGATATTTTGCGTTCGACGGCAAAGGAAGCGAGCAGCGCGAGTTTTCGCTGCGTCCAGCCAGCGCTTTGTAGCTAGAAACTGAGGCGTTGGTTTATTTGCTTATCGGCAATGTTCTTCGCGTCTTTTCCGGGCCGCCGCGAACGCGTCCTGTCCGTTTTTATCAGCATATGGCTTGGCGTGACACCATTTAACCGTTTCAGCGAGTTTTACTTTCTTTTTGACTGCGCAGCGATTTCCTTTCGATGGAAGCCTCCAATAATGCCAGTGCATTCAACGTTAATTTAATTATCACAGAGAAAGAGGTTAAAAGTATCAAATTGTTACTCTGACGTGAAAAAAATCTATAACCTCAATAATAAGCTGAATTTTTTCCTGTTTCTGCTTCAAGAGAAAAGTTTTTCAATAAGTTGTTTTGATGCGAACTTTCCGTCATAAGTTTGGAATTTAAATGTGCTTGTTATCTCACGATGGAAATATTTTCCTGCAGCTGGCCACTGTTTTGCATGTCCGAAGGATGGAAAATAAGAGAAAACATTAAACTTAATGAAGAAGCTATCGCATTATCCGATGGCAATGTCTTGCTCTTTTCTATTGATTACTAAACAAGTAAAATTAATTATAAGTCAATTTTCTTGAGGAAAACATCTTTTTGGGTATTCCTACTTCCGGAAGATGCCGTTACAAACTGACGTTGAAACGAATTGCATACGATTATATAAATGGCATCAAAGAGTATCGTAAACCAACTCGATTGAAAATGCTCAAAATTTACACCTGATTAATTGTTTTGAACTTGGCTCAAGAAAAAGATTGCGTAATTCGCTCAACATGCTTATTGAGTTTGTTGCTAGTATCAGCACACGCAATCAGTGCAACCAAAAGTGGTAAGAGAAATGTGATGATTCCTTTCAGTGCGTGCTTTTATAGGAGTTGTAAGTGAGTGGCGTCAGGCGTGCGATTCAATTACGCTGAAACTAATTACGTATGAAGATTTTGCCGCGAACGCTTCTTGGACGCCGCCGCCGACGATGCTTGAGATGATCGCACGCGTCTACGGTATTTATTTTATTTTATTCGCGACTGGCGGTGCGTTTCCTGACTGCAGTTTTATGCGCACACGCTGATTGCGCAATTTGTGCGGTTACTTCCTAATTGAAAGTTAAGACGGGAAATTGAGCGCAGAGTAATTGCCGAGAGTTAATTATTGACAGAAATTTTGGTATTACAACGTTTTTGGAGTAAATCCATCGATTTGAATTGTAATTTTTTGATGATTTAGCCAATACATTCTAGAGGACGCTCGCGACACAGTTTTTACTGCTCATAAAAAGAGAGGACGTAAAATTTGCGATGAGTAATAAGTGATGAGCTTATTATTGTCCACATTATTTGTTATTCTACAATAAATAGATATGAAAACATCTCGTGGAGCAAATTTTACATTATTCGTCAGAAAATGGATTGTATTGGGTTGAGTAAAAAGTAAAAAACGTCTTTTCTTTCGTAAAAATGTGACTGACACATCAAATATGGCAACAATTTAATCAATTACTTTTTCTCCGCTATCGAAAGAAATCTCCTGGTACTGTTCGACCGCTTTGTGTTTCCGTTTATCTGAAATCGGCTGGCTTAAATTTAAAAACGTCCAAGAACCGATTTTGGAGCTCCGCTTTATTGTTGAAGGCTACGAATGTTAACAATTGAAGACCACACCCTTGATTTGTAGAGGAGAAAATTTGATTTTGAATGGTATAGCACACTCGGTCAAATTATATGCAAATCGTGGCAAGACAGGTGTTTAGTATGCTCATCACTTATTACTCATCCCATTATATATTGCAATTATATGATCGAGTAATAATTAGATTAACATCAAAACACATCAAAGTCCAGATGGCGCTTTGGGCTTTGGGCAATTTTGCAAAGTAAATTTACACTTAATCCGATAATAACGACGCTTGTTATAAATTTATTGGGCAACTACTGTTTACTGACAGCACAAAACGATTTAATGATCAATAATGATCGATCAGGCAGAAGAGCGGAATAAATCACGTACTTAACACCTGCTTGTTAGTTACGAAGCTTCGCTCTCTTCGCCTCCGTTTCAATGATAATTTATTTCTTGTTTTGTCGTGTTTTGTTGCGTACCCTGTCCGTGGCACTTCCAATTTCCTGCCTGCTCATTAAACGCGCATAACCTCTGCGTCGTTCGACGCGCGTCTTCTTCGAGTTCATAGAGTTCAGTAATATTTTAATGGCGAGTCATTTCTTTAACTTTTCGGTGGGCACATTAACGGCGAGTGGTGCTTCATTAGCCGTCGCTGTCCATCCGTCGCGATGGTTATTGATGGCTGGCAATTATGATATAATCGAATTCATTATTTATTTTTTCGTTGCGCACAATCGCGGATGAGTTGCGGCCATTAGCAGCGCGAGCTTAAACGAGGTTATGTCTTAAGCGCGTGCGCATATCGCAATTTTGGTCAGTTTATTTATTTCTTACGTGCGCGCTTCTTAATTTCTTCCACTTTGCGCTTCACGCGCGTTGTGTAACGATTTAAAGCTGCCGTGATTATTACCGCCGGCGCCGTTGCCTCCTGCTGTCGGTTGTTGTTGTTGTCGCGTCTTTCTTCTTTTATTATCTGTCGGTAGGCAACTTTCTTCCGAAAAATGTCTGCGGGGGGGATTTCCCGGTTCGCGCGCGCTCGGCGAGGACGCGCGAGGTGTTGCCGAATTAAATATTTATAAACGACGAGCGGCGCGTCGGCGGCGTGTGTGAAAATTTCGTATTTATCGGAAATTAATCAAGCGCGTTTTCTAGTGTGTCGGCGAGAGGCGTGATAAATGATTACAGCTATTGCGTTCGGAGCTAGGAAGTGCGTTCCCAGGCGGTCGGAACGGAACCACCGATTGAGTTATAAACGCAATAATAATAAGGATGTAAATGCAAATTATCTACATTTTTCGAATATTTGTACCGCTCTCTTCCGATCCGGTACCTTCCATTGCGTTTTGCTCTCGAAAACAAGACAACATACAAAACCTACGCTTACAGTTTGGAAGGCGTAAACAAATTGATCTTTATCTCGCCTCGTTTGTCCGTTAATATAGAGACAACAGATTGCGTTAACGCTATACGACGACGAATTCCTCGAGAATTTGATTTATTGTTTTGTTTATTTTCTTATTCAATTTCGTAAATTTATGAGCGACATTATGGGTTAGTATTCTCGTTTTGAAAAAGTTATGAAATTGGGCATCCGTCGCGTCGGGCGGCGGAATCTCGGAAAGGATGGCACTCTCGAGGACTTTCTCGTCTTCTTCGTTCCTCTTCTTCTTTGCGCGCGGCGCCAATGCGGCAAAGTGGGTCGTGCGTTCGACGAATATTTCGCTTTGTAGTTTACCTTCATTTATTTATACGCGATGTGCGCCATGTACACGTCCATGACAAACATTTCAAGTTAGTCAAAACTTTCAACCAAATTCTTACTGATATTACGGCTGTTTGTCGGTGCAATTCCAAGTGATACTCATTTTCATGCAGTAAACATGAGATGATCGGCTTGCTCGGTCAACTATCGAGTGCAATCGCGTCAAAGCCTACTATGTTTAGCTGATTATGCTGTGTTGTTTTGAGATAAATAGTGAGGAGAAACAGAGGAGTACGTTTTTATAGCAGATGAGAGGAGATGAGAAAACTCAGAAAGAAAATAGATTGTATTGAGTACGGTAATAATTAATTGCCGTTTTTTTCATTATTAAAAACCTACTGTTTCTCATCGAGTATAGCAACCATTTAATTAATTCTGCATTTTCCGTTGTTGCTAACAAACAAGCTGCTGGCCTAGATACGAAAAAGTTGAGGAACCAACTTTGGGGGTTCTTCTTGTGATTGAAGGATAGCAATATTAACAAATGAAAACGATAAGGTTATAGAAGAGAAAATGCGGCTTTGAATAGTATAGTATACTTTTAGGCGAGACAGGCGTTTATTTTGAACGCTCATTACTTGTTACTCTACCCAATGCAGCCACTTTGGCTGTACTTAACCAATTCCAAGTGTATTATGTGGANTGGTGCGATAGTAAATTACACTGTAGAATTGATCTTTATTGGATAACGCACGATTGCGCCTCGTCATTACCAAAGCATTAAAACCCAGCCGGCTCGATAATGTAAAGTTTAATTGAAGATAAATGTTATCAAATCGTTGCCGTTGCTTGGCGCTCGTGCGATAAGTGCGAAGCGCCAGAAAGAAAACGTCGGAAGGGTCCGCCTTGTTATGTTTTTGAAAGTGCTTCTTGGTAGTGTAGACCGATTCCACCTGTGCGATCGCGCCTCGCCACCTTCACGGCGCGCATTTCACGTTGCGCTTCGGCTCTCGCCGACTCCTCGCCGTTACCATTGCCCCAGCTCCGGCGTGCGCGCGCGCCGGGCCTCTCTTCGCGGCGGGCCCGTCAAACGCACCTGCGACGGTCGCAAGCGCGGTCGTGTGCGCTCCCCGAGGCTCGCGAGTCACGCGCAATCGCGAACTTTATCAGATGCACGCGCCGACGAAAGATGCGCCAGTTTTCGGCCGCCTCGTTCTGAGCGCCCCAGTCGCACGCCGTTCCCGAGAGCAATTTCGCGCGCGCCGCATGCGCATGGGATACGACCGGAATAAAATGTAACCACCACTCGCGAGTGTCGGTGTGTCCCAGAGTGCGCGAACATTTGAACAAATGTGCTGATCCAAAGTGGCGATAAACTATCGACCGAATGTGAGAGTGCGTTTATTCCTGGTGCGAATCGATCGACCGAGATTCTTGCAGAAATGGCTTCGATCATGTGTAGCAAGGAACAAATTAACGATATCATGGATAAAATGCACAAGGTACGCACGTTGTTTTTCGGCATTTTTGCATTTTCATACAGAGATAAAACGCAATCATATGCATCGACGTGCACAAGAGACAATTTAACAGATGCCCGATTAATTGCGCGTTTTGCAAAGCCGCGCGCGCGCGCGCACCTTGTTGGTTGGTTAGTTAGTTAGCAGTGGATTCTGTCGGCATTTTCATCCGCACGTCGCGCGTTAACGAAACGCATCGCGGCGTGCGTCGGCACGCGGTTGAAATTACAATCGCTGACAATCACCGACAATCACCTTCACGCCGCGCGCCGCGGCGGCGCGCAGATATCGCGAGATAACACTCTCGGTCCAAGTGCGAAAAGTCACCGTCACAAAGTCAGCGAGTCACTGTGGCAAGGAGAGAGAATTTCATCGCCACGGCTGACTTTAACTGCGGATCCGAAATAAAATGAAATTTATCGCCGAAGCGCACTAAAATCTAAAATGTTGTAAATTTCAAGTTGTAATTACTTTCGCGCTTTTGCAACCTAAATCATTCCGATTGCAAACGTTGAGCCGTAAAGTAGAGAGAACATCTTCAACCGAGAATGCGAATAATTTACAATTCGTTATTGTTTGTCAAGTTCTGAACTTGCTCTGTTCAAGTGCAGTCGGTCCAAAAATGCATTTTCATTAAAATCCAATGCGTTTTCTGTGTTTGTATGGTAATGGCTGGCCTCCTTATCTACATTTGCTCAATTATTTAACATATCAGATAACAAGGCATTATTTATGAGCGTTTTACGTGCCCATGAATATTTTACTTGCGATTATCATCAGACACAAATTAGAAAACATGTGAAGGACTAAACGTTTCACATTGTGCGGTGATTGTCTATTTTATGTGCAATATCTATGTTTTACATGGAAACTTTGCGATTTGATTAAATTTAGCACGTTTTCTACATTCTCTCGCAATTTTAAGTAAAATTAATAATCGAAACGACGGCGACCTTGAAATGGGACCATTTTCTTCTGCTCATTTTCAATGCCATTACTTTCTTAAGAAACCAACTAACGTGAATATCAATAATTGTCTTATATTTTATACACATTATAGCACGTCGCTTTTGTTCTATTTTCTGTTCAATTGCAAATTGCAGAGATTTCAATGCGCTCACAAAGAACGCCACACTTCTCATCTCTCGCCAGGTTTCCCTCTGTCATCGATTCTGCATCGCGTTACATTGAATTTCTACTCTTATTGAATTTTAATCGGTATAATTTAATACGCATCATATTTAAATGAATAGAAAATTAACGTACGCCGCGTTGATTGAATTCAATAACGGATAATAAAACGTTTTATTGTTTTATTGTGAAAATGTATAAAGTCGCACGCTTATATTTGTAAAAAGTGAATCTTTGAATGAGCAATACGTTAAGAATTGACTAGAAACTTATTTTTTTGTCGAGTGAAACGATTTGCGGCATCTAGGAGAATCTGGACGAAATTAAAAATGGAAGTGCTGAACTAAACAAAAACAGCCAAACTGTATTTCTTAACATTTTGTTGTAACAATGTACAATATGTGAGGAGAAAATTTGCGATGTTTTATTAATTAACAATTGTAGAAAAATCTAATTTTTTGTTCAGATTATGCGTGCCCTCTAGAAGGAATGAGTGATAACTAATTCTTTGTATTCTTTAGTATTGTATTGCAGAAGCGTACACAGTTGGGAGTTAAACACTACAAAAAATGATTCGCCATTTAGGCGTGCCTAAATGGAACTAAAAGGTGCTCAAACTCGAACTTCGCTTATTTGTTTTGCTTACATCGCTCAGGTGTTACATTAACCTTTACGGAATTATTCTAGCATAACTCTTTGGGAACACCTAGAACATATAATATCCGACATTATCTATGCCGTTCGGCATAGCGCATATGCGATGCATATTTCGAGCCTGCAGTTATTCGGTTATTCGTGCGCGCGCACGTGATGCCCCGCGTGGTCTTGAGAGGTCTCGAACGCGGCGACCGGCGCGGCGCCGAGAGGAGTTGTTGCGACCGACCGCCGAAGAAGACCTATCGATGACCCAATAACCCATAATAGTACTAAAAATCATCGCCGACTCGCCGGCGAACTACTGCTACTACGCGTTCGCCGGCG
>JAODGE020019111.1:0-11738 GCA_027574965.2 Ecitophya simulans
AATTTCAACTTGCAGATATATATTTTTTTCATTTTCATTCATGGTACGCTTGTATTGCAAAAAGTGCTTATGCTTAATATTAAAGCAACATTTTATTGCATTTTTATTAATATTTTTATTAAAATTGTACGCGATGCGATTTTTTATTGGAATTTATTCGTAGATTGCGATTTCGTTACAGTTGCCGTTTTAATACATATTTAAGATTACGACGCAGACGCGAAAATCATGGAATGCAAGGGCTGTGCTCATTCGGGCGTAAAGACAATGAACTAACCATCCGTGCAGGGGTGGGAGCAACACTAACGGTTTCTAGAATATTGTATAACTTAACTAGATTTATCTTTAACCACAACGTCGTCAGCTCCGGGATGGACGGTTTGGACGATGAGGATATCTGCCAGATCCAATTAGAGCGTGGTAATGTAGCTGAGGTAATATAGTTACTGGCTTATAAGGACTTAAGATGTGACCATTGAGCAGTATGTCCGGTCCTCGCCATCAGAGCTAATCCAGATCGAGATCCAGTTAGTCCCCGCATGCAGACTTTACGACTGATTGGGTCCACTGGATTTCTTTCCTTTATTATGTGTTCCCATTGGACTGGATTAGATAGTTGTTACATCTCGCCCATACGATTGGCGACAAAGATTTTCAAATGACGCGAGTCAGCGTCACCCTTGAATCGCTGTAATACCTGCACGAGTCATTGTCGACGCGCATGACCGCTCGTGCTTCGTCTAACCATTTTACGAGCAACAGCGCCGTTGCAAGTTCCAGTCTCGATATGGACACTGGTTTTAGTGGAGTTATTCGCGACTTTGCCCATAAAGTGCTATAATAAAAAGTGCTATTTTACGCATTATTTGCGGTGAAAAAAAGGTTTGTTATCTGATTAGTGACTCGCATTGATGGATTTTCACTGTCTCTACCTACTATTTAACGAGTTTGGACAAATTAGCAGAGAAAGAAGACCCTGTAAATCTGGTCTCTAGTTTGGCACCGCAAAGAGACATGAGACTCCCTGAGCTCCGTTGGAGAATTTGATTATGGCGGTACATCTGTCCTAAGGCCAGCAAAAAGGCTAATGCTGATTCCGATGTTTAGTATGAATAGGGACTGTGAAAGCTCGGGATGCCCAGTGTTTCTAGCGACGCAGCTTTTTGATTTTTTGATGTCGGCTCTTCATATTACTGCGAAACAGAATTTTCCGTGTCGGATTGTTCACCCGTCAATAGGTAAAGTGGGCCGGGTTTAGGTTGTGAGATAGGTTAATGGTTTGTCGCTGCGATAGTAATCCAACTCAGTCTAAGAAGAAAAATTAGTAATGTACGGGCTCCAGCGGGCGATGGTGCTACGCCTGGGATATTGCCTAGACAAATTTGGCACCGATAACATAAGGTGGGTTGTGAGTTGAAAGACTTAAATGAAGTGACGTATTAGATAGCACAACGATGCAGGCGATTTACTAGTCTTCCTGGCTCTTGTGTGAGCAAAGCGGGAGAGACCGGGTGGGAGACATATAGCCGTAAGCTAACTTGTTTGCTCATGTTATGGCCGCATGTACTTGTGCCTTGATCGTCAATTTGGAACTGGAATTATATAGATCAAGCTATGATTTGCTCCCAAGCACGTATTTTGTTGACAAAATTAAAAAGTGTTGCAGGCTCACGTTTACAAAGGGTGCTTGGAACGTTTTAAAGAACATTGTTTTGAATCGTCAGCAGAACGACCCAAGTCAATTTACATGTAATATTATAGGACTTCTTTCTTCAATTTACGCAAATTTGACTTGCGCGAAATTGCTCCGGATAACTGCGTAACTCGGATTGTAATTAATATTATTACTTTTCGCTATTGGCGATGTATGATCTGTTTTAAATCCAAGACATGTAACGTAGTGATAATTTAGGTTTTAATAATAACTATTTACAGTCGAGAAACTGGCCAGCGATGGTAAACTTGCCGTGTTGATTTTGCAAACCCCCACAATATTAAAAATTGCCATTTTTTTACTACCATTTGAAAGTGTTTGTTTTATTCTAATCGATCAATTATTGACCGAGTTATAGGTAAAAAAATTTTAAATTTCTAATTAAAATTCAGTATTCTCTTTTATAATTTTCTGTGCAAGCGGCGCGAATTTTACGAAGGGGCCGAACCGAACCGGTAAACTCAAAGAAGAAGAGATAATTTGGAAATTGATAATTGATAATAAACAACAATTGATTGAGTGAAATGAAACACGGGAGTAATAAGCAACAATTTGCTTTCGTATAAGAATATTGGCACATTTTTTTATATTTTGGTCGTTTGCAGAATCAGCACCAAGCACCTGCATAATTATCTTGAGATTCTTTATCGCTGGTCAGTTTCTCGACTGTTAACCATATAGGAGAGAGTGGTGCGAATGCATCCGAATTTCAAGTCAAGCTACTGTAAATGTTGTCTGTTTTTGATAATGCTTTTGGTTGAAATATTCTTTCTATAAGATTATCCGGATATATAAGAACTTTTATACTGGCGTCACGGCGGCAAGTAACTACAAATATTGACAATTTGTTGGCAAATTGTTGTCTTTAAAATTTGTTTACTTGCACATCTTACTGCATCGCAAAATTAAGTTAGCTAAGTTTAATTAACAATAAGACAATATTAATTTATTGTTTGAATGGATCATTTAACTATAGCGAAGTTTTCCAACTATTTAAAAAAATTATGAAATCTTTTAAATAAACGCAAGTATAACATAATATACATAATAAACCACTTTGCTAAACTATTTGTTGTTTAAAATGAAATAAAATTCTTCTTGTTAACATCAACATATTACCACTATTCATTTTTTAGACATTTTAAAATCTACACAAAATCCAGAAATTTAAAATAATTTGGATAATATTTTAAATTGATTTTTATACTTTTAGCTACTTAATGTGGTTAAATGTTAATAATTAATTTAAATTTATTGACAAACCTTAGAATTTTACCAGAGATTAGAAAATAGTCTAGATTAATATTATCTTAATATCATCAATTCATTTTATTAATGTTTATTGACTTTCAGCGGTACAAAAAATTTGTGTGGTCTGCAAACTTACTACATCAATAATACATCTAAATAAGAAAATGCCAACGAACATATCTAACTTGTTCCAACCATTGGATCAATTATATTCGTCGTTTAGAAAGGTTAGTATATACTTGTTTCAACAAATTATATCACTTTATCTAACAATTTGTTTGAATTTGAACGGAATTAAAATTTACTTTTAGAAAATGCCTTGTGCGTCAGTGTGTAAGAAATCTCACTATGCATTTATCACTAATTTTTATTACAATTTGCCGGCGAGCAAACAATAAAATAAAACATAAGACTTAATTAACTAAATATTGGCGTGACTTCAGAAGTGTAAACCGTAAATCTACGATTTTCTATTATCTACAAACACTTACCTCTTAACCCAAAAATGACGTTTTTTAGTAAAGCCACCAAAGGTTATTCGCCGATAACCGGGCAGGAATTTTGATGTATTTAGAAATAATAACATTTACATGAATTACATGAATCTCCTTTGAATAATTAAAATTGCGTATTTTAAATGTGGACAATTGTTTTTATGTACAATTGTATATCTATATTTTGTTATTTATTTAAATATTTAACTTTATTTGGATTTAATTATAATTTCCTTTTAAGGTATCTGAATTTCACGTGGAGCATAGAAATTTATTGGAAAATAATTTAATTGCTCGATTTGCGAATCTGAAAGTTGAATACTCCCGATTGCTAGGAGTACTTAAAACGTCAAAACTTGACTGTGAGCAAATGTATAGAATTAAAAGATCGGTATGGCAATTTATATACCTTATATTAATTTGTTTATTTAATATGTTTATTCAAACTGATGTTTTTAGAAGAAACAACAAATAGATGACTCTCGCGAATGTTTTATGCCAATCAGAGAAGGTTCGTTTTCTGATACCACCAGGGATACCATGAAAACAAACAATATTCAGGTTTAAATAATATTTATTTATTAATATTTTTGGTTAATTTGTTTTTGCATTTTCAGGCCAGTTTTAATTCATTATTGTGTTCACCGCAAAGAAAGCCAACAATGCCTAAGTCAGATTACCTCTCTTTTTCGCAGGCATTTCTTAATAAGCAATTTCCTCAATAAATAGGCTATTATGTAATTGATTAAATTACAAATACGTCGTCAATTCAAATATATAATCAGTGAAGCGTTGTGGTGCTGATTATTTCAAGCTGAAAGGGTGTGTACAAAAAAAGCCGAGGATGTACTAATGTATATTTTTGTTTAATCACTTACTTAAAATCATATGTCTTTTTTTGAGGGTAAATAAATATATTTGAAAATAATTTACAATTTTTTAAGTCTAGTACATACCAGTAGATGTAATGTTGTAACGTTTAGGTTGGACAGACCCGAAGACGAATCTGGAAACTGGTGAAGTGAGTTGCACGCTGGTGCGTACGCTCAATCGTGACGCTGGCGGCTTCTCTTTGTAGTGCGCCGCGTGCGGCTATGATTTTGGTGCACCGCCGCACAGTGGCGCCTATCGCAATAGTTGTGATAGAAATCCTTTCACTAAAAACTATTTGAGTTAAAGATTTAAAATTTTCAGCATTATATCTTGAATAATCTTATAATCTGTTCATAACAAAATTTGATTTTTTGGTAATTATTTTCACCCCTTAGGAACACCCTGAACATTGATTTTATTCTAGTACATTGTTTATATATAATAATGAATAGTTTTTATTGCACATCCTCAACTGCACCCCCAAACATAAAAATAATTTAAATTATGACCAAAAGTTTTAAATTATAATTTAATTATTTATTTTATGAACATTGTACATTCTAAATTCAAAAGTACCCTTCAAATTATTTGGAGTGAATACAACAAATCTGTGCACAATTTTACGTTTATTTCTGAGTAACTTTATTTCTCTCTAATTAATGTCTAAAATTTAAAAAAATATATATTAAATATTTTAAATAAAGTCTCACCACCCCCTTCTTATCGCACTCGATTTTTAACTTAAAATATACTCAAATCTTTAAAATTAAAATTTCCAGAGTTTACGCGATTCCTTTTTTTCTTCTTCGAGGGGGAAATAAATCTGCAGGATGCACTAACGCATAGCAAGCTGGCTATGCTGTGTGCACCACTTCAGAGTTCTGTCGCCTAGTTGACAGGGAGGTTTTTGCTGGATCTGAATGCACCGGGGCACTTACGTTCCCGGTGGCAGACAACTCTCTAACAAAATCCGCGATAGCCCTATCGTCTGCTAGCCGCGTAGGATCTGACCCTTGCGGTATTATTACTACGCGCCTGCGCCTAATCTGGGTTTTCCTCTCCCTTTGGCGCATCGCGTCCGCATAATTTTATTAATTAGCTCGGAGAGTACCAATTTTGTAACGCAATTATCCGAAGAAACTGTCAGTCCAACGTCAAAAGACGCCCTAAGCAGGTCCGCCGCCACTGCTTGACAGCCGAACAGCGCGTGCTCGGGTTCATCCCCTAGTTCTTCGCACAGAAAACATTCGGCCCGCGCTGTCTTCCCAATGCGTACAAGGTAAGTGCCAAAGCTACCGTGGCCCGTCAGGTATTGCGTGAGGTAATAATTAACCTCGCCGTGCGCCCTCTCCACCATTGGCTTTATTTTTGGAATTAGACGGTGTGTCCACTAGTCTTTTCGGCTGCCGTCTCATTTTTTCTGCTGGTTTCTAGTTAGCCAGTTTTTGGCTTCACTTACGCCTTTGCTTTTTTCATCTGTCTCCTGTACTATTCCCCGCCTGGTTACCTGCAGTTCGATAGGGTCGACGCCGGCGATGACCTGCACCGCGTCCAGAAAGACCGTCCTGTTTGCCGATGCCACTCTCAAGGCGCCCAAGCGCTGCACCTTTGACAGTGCCGCCACATTATTAGCATACCGCATGCTCTCCTTTCACCCCGGAGCAGCGTATAGTATCGTAGCCTCTATCATTCATTGGAATAGCTTTTGCCTGTTATAGCTGGCGCCTTTGCAGTTGGGCGGGATGCGCGCCATGGCTCTTTGCACAGCCGCAGCTTTGTTCGCCCTTTCCTGGACGTGTGGTCTGAATGATAACGCTTGGTCGAATCGCACCCCTAGGTACTTGGCTATGTGCCCGGCCTACACAACATTGCCTGCCACCTGGAAGCTGACCGCTACTCTCCGCCTGCGCCCGCAAAAAACCATGGCGTCGGTTTTTTCTGCAACTATCTGGAGGTCACGCTGGGCCATCCACTCGCTCATCCTACGCATTGCTGTGTTTCCGCAATCCTGTAGCATTAGTTAGGTTTTTTTTCCGAACTAGCAGAGCCGGAAGGAGAATTTCTAGGACTCCATCATAAAAGACATTCCATGCAAATCGACCGATCCTGGAACCCTGAGCTATGCCACTTCCCACGCGATATGCTTTGCCAGTTGCCATAATCGATTGATTCTCAAAGTAGGAGCCCATGACATTGAGTTCTGGTACCGTTACTCCTGTCTTCTCCATGGCGTTCAGGATGTTCCCGTGTATTCCGGAGTTAATGGCGTCGGCAATGTCGATGGCAAGAAACGCTACCATCTCTTTTGTTCGCCGGGTCACAGCAAGCGTGAGTTTAGCCACTTCAGTAACCCTCAGCCGAGGCTGTATAATTGATCAGCCTTTTCTGAAGCCCCACTGGCTCTCCGAAAAGCCCCGGCTTTATTTCATCTGTGCCTCCATCCTTTGCAGGATTAGGCTCTCGAGCAGCTTGCTGATGCCGTTGAGGAGATATATCCCATCTTTTCCGGGCTTGCAAATCAGCATCAGTTTAGTTTTTTCCCCTCATACGGGAAGTGGCCATGGGACGCAAACACCTTCGGAGCCGCTAGCGCGGCTTCTATGACGATTTCATTGAGGATCCCGTCCGGCCCAGTTGCCTTTTGTAATTTGATGCTCCGGGTATTGGCGCACATTTTTTCCACCAAGAAGTGCTCCCAGTCATATTGTGGGACAGGCCGCATTTCTCGGTTTGAGTTTGTCGCAGTAGTGAGTTCTTCCGCCCCTGGAAATAGCGCTCTAATGGCGTCCTCTACCATTTCAGGGGAAGCTCTGTCCGCTCATATATTGGCATTTCTGGCCCTTATGCGGTACACCCTGCCCCACCGATCTTGGTCCACCTTCTCCAGGAGCCTTTCTCACGCGCTTCTCGCGGAATGAATACTCTACGCGAGCTCTACTACGAGCCTGGCTACTCGAAGGTTCTCCGCCGTCAAATGCACGCGTTCCTTATCTCTGCGCGCTTTTTTATTTTTTGAGCTTCCTTCTAGTTATTATGCACTGCCGGCGAGCTTCCGCCGCTTTATTTATCCACCAGTATACCGGTTTGTGGCCTCCCTTCCTCTTTCTTGTATAAAACGTTTTGTACGCCTTGGCTAGAGCGCGCGAGCTCCTGGCGATCGTTGTCGTCCAGTAGTTTTGTGATCCACTATTGCGCAGGTGGAAGAATTGATCCACTCTTGCGCAGGTGGAAGAATTTAAAGGTTTCCTCCATTTGATATCTTAAAGGCAATGCCCCGGTAATCACTGAGCAGCTCTTCTTCGAAGACGCGCCAGCCACTGGCCCGGTCAACAAGCCCATCACTAACCCACGTCAGGTCTAGCTGGGAGGTGCTGTCTCTGCGCATAAATGTAATTGCGCTGTCGGTGCTTAGCAAGCTAAACTCGAGAGTAGCTATGCATTTATCTAAGCCCCTTCTTCTGAACGTATCTAACCTGGCGCTTCATGCTTTTGTGTGCGCGCTGAAATCGCTTGCAACGATTGTATGTGTGCATCTTATGGATGCCGCTTCCTGCATTTTGCCCAGAAAATGGGTATATTTTTTGCAGTGCTGTTGGGGCTGCAGTAAACGCTTACCAGCGTAATTCCTTCAACCATGCAGCTGATGTTGCCTTTGCTTTTGTGCACCGGAGTGCTGACCAAGTGGTTCGGATTCAGCGCGTTAATTGCTACCTGTATCCGTCGTCGCACCAGATGCCTTTACCTTGAACCCTCCGCGTTACCGTCGCCTGCAGTAGTTGCAGTGCAACATGTTGGTTGCTTACATTAAGCTGTAGCACTTCCATTTCCGTTAGTTAGGGGGCAACTTCGACTCAATGGGGCTTTCTAGTACAATTTACCGCGACATGCCTGGCTGTTCGGGCCTTTGCAGTCCGATATTCTGTGCTCTGTTTAAGACAACGGGGGCACCTTCTTGTACTGTTGGCCTCCCATAATCTGTACCTGAGCAGGCCGACTTTCAGCCTCTTTATTGCCAAAAACTTTCTTCCGGCCTCTCGTGCAATCAGCTCAAGCGCTAAAGCCAGAGCGCCTTCCTTGTCTCTTTGGCAAATGATCTTTGGGAGTTCTTCCTTCCTTAACATCTTGCACAGCGCAACGTGCACGTCTTCTTCATCAACTGACTCATCAAATTCAGACAGTACCACCCGTGCAGCGTTGTCTACTCTTGCCCTGATGCTGGCGCTACCATGCTCCGTGCTCCTTAACGGTGAGGATTAGTTTCCCCGCCTGAGATTTGCGCGCTTCTCTAATGAGCGGCTCTTCCTTTAGTGTTGCTAATAACTTTTTTGCGGCCTGGGAGTATGAGAAACCTTCCCCTGGCCTAATTATCACGGCCGCCGGTCTTTTCCTAGATGTTTGCTCGGTGCCACTGTAACGGGAAAAATTACGATTGTCACCTTGGCTGCCGAATCCGCCAAAGCGAGCAGCGTACCGCCTTTGCGGCCCCCGGTAGCTCAGTGGAGGACCGCAGCGTGGAGGATGGACGGGTGAATTGACACAAAACACTTAACAATATTTGGGCGCCACTTCGGAATNGGCAACTTGCCTTGCAGGTGGCTGGTGTGAGACTCTATGTTCTCATCTCGTTTCCTCAACAAGTAAACAACAGATTTCAATCGGATCGTCGATCAATTCCGATCGACGTCCAGCGCAACAAACAATTCAAAAACTTAAATAATTCAAAAAGTGTTTCACAAACTGGCGTCTGGGGGCGCCACTCGGCCTCCAGCCACTTCAACGTTACAAGTTTTACGATCTACGTTTTGATGTTTGTCGCCAGCCCGGCTGAGAACGGAAATTTTCCTGCCGTCACCGAAAATAAAGCAATAAAATCTAATTAGAGCGTGGTGCAACTGCCAACCGAAAAGTAACAAAAGTAACACCATTAAAAACCACCAGCAACCTTAAAAAAATAATCAAATTTAACTGATTACGAGAACAGATCACAATTAAATTTAATTTCGAAAATAATCTACTCTATTTTTATCAATGCTGTCTGTACATGCCCCAAGCGCCAGACACAAATATTTGATGCGGCCGCCTAACAATCGTGAGAAACACAAACGCGCTACCTTATCATTGTGCTCACCCCCCTTTGCGTTACGTAAATCTGCGTTAGTTTCAAGTGCGACAGGTGTCGGAAGATGCCCAAATAAGTGCAAGCTTCATTATGCTATTATGCGCTAGCTGTTAAATGATGTTGTAACCGTACGCCTATTCTGTAACAATATGTGTTCGGGACGACATATACAAGCAAATTTTTAAGATGACAGTCTTCAGTTGTTTTTATGCATACAAACACCTCACAGATGTCTTCAGATCGTTACGGCATATGACTGCACTTGTTTATATAGACTTTTGGCTCTCGCCAATTCTGCAACAAAAGGAATACCCGATTAAATACCCAAACAAATTATGCAACTTCCATTTTCTCCATCCTCGCGTCATAATCCACTGGTAGACTAGATCGCCATCGCCATTTGAGTGATATCTCAACTAATATTAACACTACACAAATTTCGTTTGTGCCATTCAATTCTGCATTAATTGAGCTAGTTTTATTTGATTTTCAGTTTTTTTTTACATTTTTTGGCACAAATGCTGTTTACGCGTTTGCGTTTTCAATTGACAAAATAATTATGCTAACTGCCATAGCGAGTCAGCGCCTGACGATGTGCGAAAGACAAAGCACAAGGGTGATGATGCCGGTGACGAGAGTCGAGGCAAGATTGGTTTCGCGCTTAAATACCTTCAAACGCATCTCCCTCTGTCTTAACTTTGGTCACCCAGTTGCGCATGTGCTCAAGACCTAAACTACAAATTAACTAATAGTATCTAGAGGGCACCTTGTTTATACGCAACAAATGCAAAGAGGTACACCGTTGCACTTTTCTGAAAAATCGATTGCAATGTTATTGTTTATAAACAATATCTCGGAAAATATTACCATCATATCAATATAACGATATTTTCTTGACAATTTCATATATTTTCAAAATAAATCGATTCGATATATAGATCGATATATTCTTGCATTTCCGGTGAGCGCAAGTTTGAATCCCATCACCGGGACAAACGCGGATATGTGGAATTGCGCCTATGCAGTCTTATGTATTTATATTAGAGCGAAGTGTAGTCGATGCGAAGTCGGGCAGCAAGACAAGATTGTTCGGAGTCTGCTTTAAGACTAAATTTTATTGAGAATACTACGGCTATAAATACTGAGTATGAAGCAGGTGGTAAGTAAGAGTATCGAGTTACCCAGACGTCTGAGATCGCAAAGTCACGTAGGCCGGAGATCGGCCTTTAGGACAAATATCGCCCTCCCCCCCCTAAAAGTTAAAATTACTAATTTACAATCAGTCTTGAGTTTAGTAATTTTAAAGGTATACAAGTATATAAAATCCCAAATTGCTATAACTAATTTCTAAATTAATGATTTTTTGCTAATACACAAATTTTGCAGGTCTTCGCAAATTGTTTTCCTTTCGGGCACAAATTGGGTTAGCACTAGTGTTGGTGTGGCTATGTTCTCTCTACCCTGAAGCAGTGGAATAGTGACAAATTGTTATAATGCTCCCATAATGGCGAGACGTGTGTATTTCCAATGTTTTTGACATCTGGATATTAGTCGAGGCGAGGATTGTAGCTCTTGTCCTCAATTCTGTTAGTTATCTGTGTTCCCTCCTGTGAATCTTCAGATGATTGCAGGTCTAAAATGGATTTATACGATTTACTCTAGATCCCTTCAGATCTTCCTTTCCTGGGTGGATAATCCTGGTTACCCCATTTGTTTAGACAAGCTCAGCAGCAGTTACTATAGCTTGCAGTTATTTGAAATTGCCAAATAAGGTGTGGATGGGTGGAGATAAGTACGTAATTTATTTTGCGCGTAGAAGTAATAATTTAAATGTCGTTGATTTCACGAGTAGCGCGATTGAGTTTTCTTCAAAATCTGTTTTTACTTTATGTTCGCGAAGAAAGTCTATTCCGATAATGCCATCTCTCGGAACATTTGTTTTTGAATTAATAATAATAATTAGCTCTGCGTGCCAAAATTGCCCATGGCTTCCTTCACAATTCTTTTCCATGCTTTCCTATCAATAGCTTTCTTCTGCCAGTTTCCTCCAACACCCATTTCATCCAGGTCTTTCTGTACATCAGTACTCCATCTCGTTCTTGGCTTCTCTCTTCGTTTTGTTCCAGCAATCCCACATTTCAAAACTTGCCATCTCAGTGTGCTTGCCTTTGCAATTCTTATTATATTATTGTCTTTATACTTTTCATACAGTTCATTATTTGTCCTCCTTTTCTAGTTTTCATCAACTCTCATTGAACCTTATATTCTTCTTAAAACTTTCCTTTTC
>JAODGE020019113.1:0-28511 GCA_027574965.2 Ecitophya simulans
ACACCAGCACAATGCTGACACAGTCCGGATCATTCTCCGACGGTTGCGAGTGCGCCACAGAGACGTACAGCTGGCTGGCCTCGTGAATCAGCGAGAAGCTCTGGCCGTAGGCCACCTCTCGCACACTGTGCGACTCGGTGGTAGTAGAAGCAAGCGAAGGAAGTGGCTCAGAAATGGCCTTCTTCTCTGCATAGCCATACCCAACCTGAAAAATGGAACTGCGAGTGGGAACGATGCGGAACACGCTGTTCAGCATCGTGAAGAATGGAAGCAGCTCATCACCAGACTCGCGTACCTGTGGTGAGCGTAGGAAGAGACGCTCGCCCTCCAGACCGGGTCCAGTGAGACATCCGTCTGTGCATTGAAGGTAAATAAGGGCCCCATACTTGATGGTGAGGCGGCCACGATTCATGGTGTGCGAAGGGGGGGTTACCTGGGGAGGGGGTAGTGCAGCAAACAGCACTGCTTGAAATTATCCTCCAGGTGGCAACTGCCGATTGGAGAAGATCAGCAATGACTGCTGATGTTCTTTTATCCTTCTCCTTGCACGGAATGTGGATACAGGGATCTCTTGCTCACTCTACCTCTGTGTGCCGCCAGAGAGCTGAAGGTCAACAATAATATCGGGAAGAGAGGGGAAGTCGGATTCAGCCCTCGGTAATGGCAATGCAGTAAAGAGAAAAACTGAGATAAACAATTGTAAAAAGAAAGAATAGGAATATAAGCAAAGCCACTGTACGTTGATAGCTACAAGCTTAGACACACTATGTACAAACACCGCTCGACGTGTGGCGTTATCGGTGAAGAAAAGGATAAAACAAAAAGAGAACAGAGTACAAGTCCCTTGAGGTTATGATATTATACTTCGAATAGCCTCGCAGGAGTGTCGTCACGTATATAAATAGAGACGATGTTACTGTAATAAAAGTACAGAGTAAATATGGGAATCTCAACTCTGAATATATATAAATACTCTGCGTGAGTTTCCAGTGGGTGTATAGAAGAATATTGTTTGTGCTGTATCCCTGCACGAAATGTAAAAACCTTGAAGAAGGCGGAGAGAGAGGGAACGAGAAGAAGGAGGAGGAAATGATTTCGAAAACTTAAAGCAGGACAATCCAATAGGTGACTGTGGCTGTAAGTTAATGAAAAGGAAATAAGGGAACAGAAAGATGTGTGTATGCGTTGCTTTGCCTTGTTTGATTTTTTTATTATGATCGTACTGCCTTCCTTCTTACCCTCAAATACAATTGACAAAAAAGGAAAAAATAATAGAGTATATACTGTTGTCTCCTATGGGTGGGGTAGTGGTAGTGGTAGGGGAGGGAGGGGGTTCGCGCTTAGCTGTGAGTAGTGGAGACGTGTATATGTGTGTGTGTGAGTATATATGTATACTTGTATTGATAAAGGTCAGTCACAGCGTGGGGCGATTGCCCACCTTTCTGGCTATTGTGATTGACGACGTATTATGGAGGTGGAGAAAAGGGGGAGAGGGAAAAAAGGTGAAGCAAAAAGAGAGGAGGGGGAGGGGAGTGTCACAGGAGAATTCTGAAAGCGTATTGTTCGGAAAGTGTGTTTGCGGTGAAATAATAATAATTATTATTATGGCGGTACGCTATATATACCGCGAAGAGGCGCAAGACATTTAGTTTTATGGTTGTTGTGGTTTTACGTAACGTGTTGGTCGCGTGAAATGTGAATAAAGATTATGAAGCATTTACAAAAATAAGTTAAAAACACATGTATGCACCCTGTTGTTGTTGTTGCTGTGAGGCTCATAAGCACACGCACACAATTACACAATGGAGCTGAAATCTAGCGTGGCACCATTGATCATGTCTTCACCAATGGCCATGTCACCAATCAGGGCCTGCATCTTGTCAATCCCAGCAAGGCGGAGGGAGCTGGTGAGCATGAGCTCCTTGCAGTGCTTATAGTGAACCAGCTGGCACCGTGTATAATCCGCAAGACGAGCAAGAAATCGAATAGGTGCAGCATCAGTCTTTGTCAGCACTACGGAGAAAGGCACGCCAAGGTTCTCGAGAAGCTCGCAGTACTCGAGGTCGCTGTACTGCATACCCCGCGCGGACACACACACAAATACACGCTTGACGTTGCGCAGTTGGTAGCCTCCCCCTGACCTGCCGCCGCGCCCCTCCGCTTCGTCAAGAGATTCCACCAGCTCACTGACATCCACTGCACTCTCCTCGCCCAAACGTTTCCCACGGGAAGCATGGGATACACCTCTACTAGCGACCCGCAAGTACCCCCGCATGGCCTCTATCGCATTCTCCGCATCTACGGCTGGGGTGGCCACTGGGTTGTAATAGCCATACCCGGGACAATCTACCAACACAATCCTCTGCGCGACACTGTAGAAGCGGACGGTGTTGGTCGTCCCCTGGAGGTGACCATAGGGCGTCACCGTCGCGTTGAGGATCGCGTTGAGGAGGGACGATTTGCCGCTCGAGGTGCGACCGATGAAGGCCACCTCGGGCAGGAGCAGGCGGCGGTCCTCCAGCACGTCCACGCCACCGGCGGTGGAGGTACGGCTGCCCTCGCTGGCACCGTGCCGGCGCGAGGACGGCCCGGGCCCCCGCCGGGCAGACGGAGACCGCGCGGGCGGCACTGCCGTGGTGGCAGCGCGGGCCCGGATGACAGGGAACTGCTGTGGATGTGTCGCTGACCGCAGCAGGCGCACCTGACCCCCAAACGCAAAGGTTTGCTGCGCCTTACGAGATGTAGTGAACACGGGGGCGGTGCCATCACCCTTGGTGATCCAGTGCTCCCACGACACTCCTTTTCGTAACTGCCGCTCAATGCGGCGACCGTGGAGGCCACGGTAGATCTCCTCTAAGATGCCGCGATCCAGTGGACGCTGGCGAAGGTCCTCGCGAAACGATGTTTTACTTGGCGACAGTGCTTCCCGCACGGCGCCTTCCACGCCAAGCTCGCGCACCATCTCCCGTTGCTTGCGGAGGTGTGGCTTTGAGTCCAGCCAGAGCTTCTCTGCCGCCTCCTCGGTGGAGGCGCTGAACTCGCTCAGCTGCAGGTGCCGACGCAGGGACTCCGCCCCTTCACTGTCGAGGAAGGCGGCTGTGTCTGGGTGGATGTGCTTGTTCATGTGATACTCAGAGGCCCTCCCAGAGGCCGATGAGGCACCGTCCGGACTGCCTGGCGGCATTGGTGGAATTACTATCTTTCCGCGCTGGAGGCATCTGTTAGTTGCAGCAAATAGGCCAGACACTCGGCACGCCGCCATCCTGAACTCAACGTTACAGGTCCGGCAACTTTGTTAAGCCTACCTGCTGAACGGAGCTATTTTTTGACAGCGTGGGAGAGAAACTAAGCACTTACTAATTGAATAAACCTCTGTAGACAAAAAAAACGCGTATGTGTTTATGGGCGTGCAACCCGTCAATCGGGCCGGAAAGTTGCTTTTAAAAGGCGCTCCCTTTTTGTAGCTAAAATGGGCAATGTGCTCTCAGCTTGATCGTCCCTGCCCCCTGTATTTCCCCCTCACCGCTATTCTCTGTCTTCCGGGGGGGGGGGGGGGGGTGAAGGCATAAGCACCAGCATGAAAGCGCACCGTGAAGAGGAGTCAGCGAAAGATCTTTCAAGTGAAAACAATGAGCAATGCAGGCCCTTATCAAGCACAACATCCATATTCCAGACTAACTGCTGGCGTGGCATCATTATTAATTGTATTATCTGTGATTATTGAAAGTGCTGCAAAGCAAAGCAAAACAATAAAAAGAAAGGAGTAGTATAAAAAAGCTCTGAAAAAAAACACGTAAGCGTGCCTGATCGCTGTAGCACACGTGGTTGCCACCACCCTAATGCCCTGTACAACTTCAGGTAGATACTCATCCGTCTCTGTGACGACACTTCGATATATATATAGTATGAATCTATGCTCTGCCTTTGATGTGCCAGTGTGCAAGTCTGCTTCACCGCGAGTCATCATCATTGTGCACCGTCACCCTCAGCGACAGAATCAGGCAGGCGCGTGCTCACCAGCCTATATCCTTCGTCGCTTCTCACCAAGCACTCCACGTTGTAGACGGCGCGCGGTTCGATCCCATCCAAGTCCACGAGGCCAGTCTCACGAGAAGACACACACACCGCCACCGGGGTGGCGTTGACGTCCACAATCCCCCTGAATCGCAGCACATCTTCCGATGTAAACCAAACGCTGCGGTGGCGGTGCACTAGCGGGGACGTCCGTTCCTTCACAAACTTGACCAGCGCCTCCTCCTCCAATGGCGCTGCAGACCCATGCGCAGTGCTGTTACTGGCCGCTGTGTGAACAACCTCCCCTGTAGGCTCCTCATCACCGTCCGACCCTCTATCCTCACACGGACTTGCGCCAGCAACTGGAGTAGCCAGCAACGCGTCCAGCTGGGCTTTTGGGTCGCGCTCCCCAGCCCCGGGCGGCAGTGGGAGCAGCGCTGCCACCTCGGGGCAGCTGATCAACAGCTGCTCGTAGTGCAGCTCCTGATAGGGCAGTACGCGGCCGAGGGCACCGTGGATGGGTTGCCCAGGGTACTCCGCCTCCGCGGCCACCACGTCCGCGGAGATGGTGAACTGCGCAGGAAACCGAACGTGTGAGAGGTGGTAGTAGTACCTCGTCACGTGTGTTGCTCTGGGGAGCGAGGACAGGCAGTGGTGTGGCCCACCCTCACCACCTGCTGGCTCCGTGCCTGCCAGCAGCCCTTCGTCATTGTGGGATATCGTCACCCCCGCCGCAGTCGGCTTCAGCGCAATGTGATAACGCCTTAGCATAGCCCCGCTAATGTAGAGTGGAACGGCGTAGCGGTTTGCTTTCATGTCCGCCATGATGGCCTCCATCCAGGGATTGTGAAGGGCCCGCTGATTCATCGCCGCAGTGTGTTCACCGACGATTTCAGTCGCATCGCTGTGCTTGGGAAATCCCACGTACATAATGCCTGTCTTTGCTGATATGTAAGACCGCAGCAGAACCTCCTCCGCTTGGTCAATAAGTGAGATATGGACCAGCTTGGTGGTCACTGGATAGTACACGATGTGTTCTCGAGCACCGGGGATCGGGATGGCCCCCGCCACACGCCGCCACTGCCTCAGCGTGCCCCACCATGGCGACCGAAACTCATACTTTTCATTCAGACGATGCAACTCAGCCTGCAACATCCCAGAGTAGGGAGCACCCTTACTTACGCCATACATGCCTGGGGAGGTGGGTGAGGGGTAGGCGAGCTGCAGCTGACGAGCCCCTTGATGAACAGGGTCCGAGTGGACATGGACAGTGCTGTTGAGATCGAAATCACCGGCCTCCTCTGACGCGCCATTGAAGTTCGCACGCCCACCATGGCCCACGCCTTGATAACTAGAAGTAGGCCATTGAGGGGGAATATACATCTGGTCCGCATTAAAGAGGAAACTGCTCCTTATGACCGATACTGTACAGATTGGCACCTGATAGTTGTCCGCTGTAGTGGTACCACGGCGATTGGGTCGGCGGCTGCCATTACTCATGCCCGCACTGCTGGAGGCCCTTGTGGCCGACCCAATGGGGGATGGATGCGAGGATGCATTCTGATTGGAGCTTCGTCGGCGGTTCAGCATCTCGCGCCTGGAGCGACGCGTGGCGTAGGGTGACAGCTTAGGATGATGTATGTGGGGGTTAATTAACAGTGGCATTGTCGCCCCAGTGCTCTGCGCAGACAACTGATTCACCTGAAAGTCCCTCTCATCCAGCCACAAGTTAGAGGAGGAGAGCGGATTATGAGGAAGGAAGTGAACATCAGCAAAGCTCTGCAAAAAAGGGTAGCCCTGAGTGAAGACAACGTACCGCCACGACGAGAGACGAAGCATATTCTTTTTTTTTGGCGAGATGTGCTTCTGGAGAAACGGTGGAGGAGATCTAGGTGACAAGCACTGCCCACCCCAGCCAGCCAGCGTGACGTGCTATTGCGCTCTTGTATGTTTATGAGTGTGTGAACGTTTGGGTGAAATGGTGCGACTACCGCACGTGCGCCAACGTGAGTGTCTCACTCACCTCCGGTACGATGGTGTGTCAGTCTTCCCTTGTGAAGCCTGTCAGCAAGCGTAAATAAATGTGTGTGTGTGTGTGTGTGTGTGTCCGTGTTATGTGTGGGAGAGGACGGGGGCACCATAGCCAAGAGAAATATGACAATAAAAAAATGGGAGGAGGAGGAGATTCCATTGATTGTGTAGGTCAGTACTGAGAGTATGGAGTGAGAGCATTGAGGTGAAGGGGCCGCTTGGTGATGAGAGATAGTTAGTGCTCTGCTTGCATTTTATTTCCGCTAATGACTTCAGATCCGCTCTATTCCCACAATCCGGGCGAAAGGGGGGGGGAAATGATGGATTTATGTCGTTCAAGTGCACACATCACACCAAAGTGACAACAGGGAGAAACACGGGTGTGAAGTCGCTGCTCTACAATTTTCATCCGCGTACGCACACGTAATCTCTCACATGCACACATATCCCCTTTTGTCCCCCTCCGAAATACACCTATTGACTCCTTTCGTTTCTTTGTTGTTGTTTTTGGCACCACATTACCATTCAATCCAAGTGGCCGCCATCCATGTTGTATGTGTGCATATATATATATATACACTATATTCTTGTGGATATGTGTGGGTAGCACCCTCCACGTGCCACCACATCCCTCCCTCCTGCTTTGTTTCGCTCACTCAGTTTCTCACTGTATTTACTCTTCTCTCTATGCTGGTGGGGAGAGGGAAAGGGGGGAAAGGGAGGACGGACGTCCACACAGGCATGCGGGCGGACGTATAAAGCACAACACTAAAAAAAATTGTTAAAATAGAAAATGGTAATGACAGGAAATGACGGGCCGGTGGAATTCCCCATCCCTCTCCCTCCCTCCTTCTCAACTCCCTGTCACTCATCATAGTACTCTGGGGGCTGAGTACACTGTCCCCAGCCACCCGCGTGGGCTTCGCTCCCCTCATTTCCCTCCCCCCCCCTCCTCCTCCTACTCTGCAGCATAAGTCGCCCACTTCAGTGTCGCTCCCGTATGCTGACTGCAGCTGGTAATAAGGGAGAGAGGAGAAAGAAACGAACGCGCTCCGAGTACAACAAACGTACAATGGGGATGAGAAGGAGGCACACAGTCACTCACATCTCTCCTTCTCTCTATGATATATCCAAGTAATGAACTCATCAGGACCCGGCACAAGTAAAAACAAAATCGAGAAGAATGGAAGAAGGAGAAGGCAATCGCGAGCACAAAGGCGCTGTATCCCACCTCTACGACATGACATCCGCCGTCTCACGCGTCAGCATATTTTTATTGCCATGCACACCCTCATTCTCCCCTCAGCATCGCCTTCTTCAACGTTACACCACCTCAGACAGTCAAACTACGAGACGTGGCGCTGCTGTTTCTCCATTATATGCTCAGTAAAGACGGTAATGATGATGTAGAGCACACTACTGGACAAAGAGGCCAGCCTTTGCGAATGCCTCCTCGGGGTTCGCAAGCTGCTCGACATTGTACAACTCAATCTGCAGTGAGGCCGCGCCTCCGACGTTGAAAGGCACACCCTTACGCTTCTCCGTCTCCCTGATGGGCCACTGATAGAGCTCCGCATCCCGACCAGTCAGCCAGTAGTTGCTCTTGAAGGTGCGCGGGAACTTCTTGGCGCTCTCATGCTGGATGGGCTCGCCTGAGAGGAGGAAGGTGGGGACATTCACGGGTGAACGCTGCAGCGTTGTCAGAGCGTTCTGTGGATCCTCTAGCTGGTCCACATTGTAGATGAGATACCGCTCACCAGAGTTGATATCCTGCATTACAGGTACCTGGTTCGGTTGTATCGAGAGCTTGAAGAAGTCGAGCTGGCGACGAGTAAAGTAAAGGCCGCTGTTAAATCCATTCGACTTGATGTGGTCACGCAGGACCGTGTAGGACTCTCCCTTCTTACTGTAGAGCTTACGGCTTCCTCCACTAACTGGATACTGCATTAGCGCATCGCCGCCAACGAGCTGGCTGGAGTGGAAGAGCTTCAGCTGGCTCTTGGTGAGAATAATGCTGCCACGCGTGTTGCTCTTGAACTGCAGGTTCTCCTTGTAAGCCTGCGAGCGGGTGATCCACCACTGGCTCTGAAAGCCATGCTTCTGAGCTCGATCATTGAGCTCAAACTGCAGTTTCTCCCCATACACCTTGCGGCTGCTGTAGCTGCTGTGCTTTGGGGCCTCCATCACCTCCGGGGGCGAGAGCAGCTGATCGAAGTTGTACAGCTCAAGCTGCTTGTCGAGGAGCAACTGCGTTGGCAGTGCCCCTGGCTCAGGGCGCATATCCAGGCGGTCCACCTCCCAGTCCTCGATCCACACGTTGCTCGGGCTACTGCGGGCCTTCTGGTTGCTCTCGAGGATGTGGTGCTGTTGGCTGAACACAACGATCGTACGTTGAGAAAGCATGAGGCCGGTCGCTGCGGAAGTGACCGCGGCCACAGAACGCTGCGAAGCACGACGAAGCATCTTTCTTTTTTTTTACTTAGACAGATGTAGTTAGTGTGTTCGTCTGTATGGAATTGTTGCTAAAAGGGAAACAATTGAAAGTACCCGGAATTGGATACGCTATCCGGCTTCTATTGGTAACTTGTTTGTGTGCGTGTGTATGTGCATCATGTGAGGAGGGGAGAGTTACGATTGCGTTAGGGGTTGCAGAGGGAAGCAAAACGAACACTGAATCATCACATGCCCCTATCTAGCGCAGAAACACCTTCAGGAGACCGACAAACCATGGTGACAGGCGCGCTGATCATCCTGTGAAGATAATGTTGCGCCTGATAGCCAGTCTATCTCCATATATCAGATGTTTTTTTTATAATAAAAAAACACAGTCCACCATAATACGTGTGGCAGTCAGCGTAGGTGTGAACAAGAAGCAGAAAAATGTGTGAACCAGCATACGGATTTATCACAGACATACACACACACACCCCGCACTACGAGTCGTTGTAGTAGCGCCTGAATTTTCCCGCGTTGAACTGCTGCTTGCTTCGCCTGCGCTGAAAGTGTGCGGTTGCTTGTGGGTCAGAGAGCCGAGAGGGTCGACCACCTGGTCGCGAGAGAAGAGCCACCTGAGCATCCGCACCGAATGAGCGGCCGCCATGGTGAGCGGCAGCGTCAGGGAGACTGTTCTGGTACAAGTGTGATGTACCTTGGAGGCGATTCATCACCGGTCCCTGGCGCTGGATGCGAATGTCAGGGAGGTGCCACGTGCGAGTACGAGGCCGCGCGGAGCGCGCGCTGCCACGCAAGAGCCACAGAGAGCAGCTCAACATCAGTGGGGCTAAAAGGGATGATACTGATATATATTTATGTAGTTTTACTTACTTGTATTTCTGCACTGGACTTTCAGCCCGGCAGTTCCTCTACGATGCAAGTAAGTAAGGGAGATAAGGGAGGGGAGAGAGGAAAAGGTACGACAGCGGGAGATCACATACACGCAAAATGGGAGAAAGTGAGTAGAGAGGGAAACCTGCGAGCGTCCCCTCTGCTGAGGGGTGCGCACGGAGAGATCCCCAATTAGCATCACCATCATCCACTCTGACTTACTGAGACAGAAAGCAAAAGGAAAACGAAGCAATTGTACGAAACCATTATATATAGAGAGAAAGATACGCGCTGCCTCTCACAGGTGCCCCCCCCCCCCACTACCACCACCCCATCAAAGAGGTGATGTGATAGTGTCAAGGAGGGGAGTTACCTCTTTCCTCCCCAGAGCTCCAGTACAGTGCGGTGCTCCATCTCCAAGCGATGGAGACGTGAGAGCACCAATCCATAGACGGGCACATAGTCGGAGAGTCTGCCATTGCCTGCCTCGAGTGGCGAGGCCTCCTGTCGAGTGGTAGCCTGCTCAAAGGCGCGATCCATGCTGCGTATTGTTGAGAGGTACTCTATATCCGACTTAATCTTTCGTGTCGTCTTGCTGTGGTGGGCAGCTACCTGCTGGTAGGTGGTTGTCACCTCCGTCTCGGAGCCTTGCTGGTACTGCTGAAGTGCCGGGAGCACGTTTGCCTCCGAGAGGCTAAGCAGCTCCTGAGCCTTCACCTCCAGCGGGGCCAGATAGTCTCGCCACACCAGCTCAATCGTTGGCAGAAGCAACTCGGAACGAATGAGACGATGCGCAGCACTGTAGTAGGAGGCCACACTGCCAGACTGCGCACCAGGTCCGGTGATAGATGGGGAAGCGGTGGTAGCACCTGCAGAGTGAGGCAGGGTGTGGTTCAGGACGTGTAGGAGGATCGGGTGATTAGAGGCCACCAGCGAGAGCGTGACAGGGTCTGGCCGCTCGTCCATATACTGTGGCGGCACCACATTCGAAACGTAGCACCGCAGCGAGGGCGGCTTAGTGTCCTCATCTGTGGGCGACTGCCGAGTCGCAACATCGCCTCGGTCCTGGCGCACATCAGCCGGGGTGGTCACCCCAGCGGGGCCACGAGACGGTTTGTGGCCTCCTGCTGCCTTGAACAGGGATCCGCCCATCATCAACAGTCGAGCCCCAGCCTTCGTGAGACTGCCGACCGCGCCGTCACGCCTCCCACGGAGGGCCAGTACCACTCTGTTCCGAGGATGGCTCGGGTCACCGTAATGGCGGACGAGAAAGAGGTCCACCTCGCGCTCGATCAGGCCGAGGTAGGACTCCATGCAGGAGCTCTTGTAGGACAGGTAATCGTCGTAGCGGCCGTCGAATGCCTCCACAGCCCCACTCAGCTCCTTCAGCGAGATGGTAGGGACGCTGGAATGAGCGTGGAAAAAGGAGGCATTCGGGCCCCACTGCGGGAGCCCGTCTCCTCCCTTCAGGAAGAAAGACGTGGCCAGGGTTGGTGAGAGGTATCCGCTCGCGGCCAGGTGGTCAACTGGACTGGCAGCAGGCAGTACGTCATCGCCGGCAAAGAAGAAACTGCGTGAGAAGGACTCGTGACTGGCGGGGTTGTCGTAGAACTCGAGGCGATGGGTGCTTCCGGTGGCGTCCATGCGTAAGAAGTGGCTGCCGTTCGTACTGTCACCGCTGTTGGTGTGATGATGGTAGTGATCACACGTGGGGGGTAAGATGCGGGCCTGCCCGGCGTGCGCGCTATCCGATGACAAGAAAAGATGTGCCGGGTGTGCTAGCGTAGGGCCCGGGGCTGCGGCCTCCTCCCCCCCACTGTTGTACTTCGTGTTGGTGACTGTGAAGGAGGAGTGGGGGAAGGCCTTTGTTCGCTCGCCGCTGCCGGCACCGTGGTGGGTATTGGAGACCTGGCAGGGTGTTGCGCGCTCGGCGGGTGTGAACTGTGTGGGAGGCCCAGCGATGGCAAGGGGTGGAGACGGGGGGTGGCGCCCGGAGAGCAGGACCGCGGGTGCCAGCGGGAGTGATGGATGGGAGAATGGGTGGCAGACTCCAGCAGGAACCTCAGCGGACCGACGGCAGCGCGGCACTGGAGAGTGAAGCCGTGTGTCACCGCTGGAGACTGGGCTGGTAGTCAAAGGAATCGTGGCAGTGGCAAAGGAGCGCGCGACCGCAATCGGTGGTGCTGAAGATATAGGAGTTATGGGGGAAGTAACTGAGAGAGTGTACGGGGAGCTGGTGGCGTGATGGTAGGGAGGCGCCGCAGTGGGGGGAGAGCATGGAGATGCATGCGCGAAGCTCACTCCTCCACGGGTATTATGTGTGCTGTCACAGGTGCCTTCGTCCGGTCTCAATGAAAGGGAGGGTGCCACGTTGTCTGAAGCCTGGGTCAGGTTCGTTGCGCGGTGATGAGGTGCGACCGCTGCACAACCCGTCACGGGTAATGGGGGTTCCGGACTCAACGAATGCTCTCGCTGTTGCAGAGGCGCTTGCGGTCCATCACTGTACACTCCGCAAGAGTGACCAGCTAATGCCATGGATGGAATGTCGCTGTCGTCACACACAGTAGCTACCGGTGGAAGGCAGTCCCACATGGCCTATATGTGTATATGTATGTGTGTATATATATATATATGTTCCTTCAAAATACAACCTTCTGAGATGATGAAGTTGCTGCTTATTAGGTGGGTCGTAGCCCCCTACTTCTCTCTCTTTCTTTCTGTGTTTGTGTACAGCTACCGCAGCAGTAACAAACTCAATCAGGTGGTATGGTAATCACTTCTTACCTTTTTTTTGCTGTTATTGTTATCAGTGGCCCCTCAGCTGATGTAATAAATCCCTTTTTGCTTTTCTCTCTTTTTTTACTATTATTTTATGCCCTGTCTGCAAGAAAGTGCACTTCAGGAGCGTAGAATAAACCACCCAGCGAAAAATATATATAGAGGACGCAAACAAAAAGAAGCACTGGAGGTTAGAAAAAGAGATCAGGAGAGCGCGAGGGGGGAAATGAATGGAAGCTGGGAGGATTATATATGTAGAGAGAAAGAGAGAGCGAGTTGCAATTATAGCAGTGGGTATCTAGGTACTCCTTCGAACTCAGGATCAAAGGAGTAAAAAAGGGGGAAAAATCCTGAAGGTGGGGTATTATTGCCTATTCCCCTTGACAGCATTTTGTCCAATATAAAGTCGATGTCAGTAGGTGTAGTCGCTGGTAACGCGTATATACAGAGCGAGGGAAGAGGAAGATATCTGCTCTGTGTACATTGTTACGAAAAAAAATCCCACCAACTCTGCGTGCATTGAACAGGCAAGTTGCACGGCGGTGCCACGTACCTATGAGCCCCCCTTCCTATTTGTAAGTAAAGATTATATACCGCTATCACAATGAAAAAAAGCTTGGAGGCGTGTGCACGTATGTGTATTATCTGATGTGCGAACACCATTGTGCACCCCCTGCCCCCCCCCCGCCCTCCGTCAGTCCCTTTTTTTACCTCCTACACTATACATGAGCCTGTGGGAGATGTCACTCCAGTCCGCTGATACCCCACCCCCCCCACCCATCCACACAACCCCAATGCTCCAGGTAGACGAGGGTGGCGCTGTCAATCCACGTGTTTATCTTCACAAATAGGAAAGTGAAGAGTGCCTTAATGTGTACAGCACACCCTCCAGTACAGGAAGACACAAAAAGTGGGAACAAGAAGAGCAACGTAGCTCAGCAAAGGGGAAATATAAAAGAAAACACACACATCGGAACACCATGCAGAAAGTTTATAGAGCCTAACCTACAATACCAGCCAACTAACAGCTCGGGAGTGGCACGCCAGAACTCTCTGGTTGATACTAATTATCAGGCCGCACAGTACCACATCGCTCACCCCGCCTGACCTCTGCCCCTCAAGTGAACCTCATTTAATAATATTGTTGGATGTTGATGGAGAACTAAAAAAAGAGTCTGCCGTCATAGAGACCTCAATTATCTCAGTTTCTACACACATGAATTCACAAAGAGACATACCTACGTAAGATGAAACTATAAATATATTGGAGGGAACATGTGGATAGAAGAGAATGAAGCGGTATATTAATTCACATTGCTCTTTCCTCCTCTCACGTCACCTCCGCCACAATAAACAAGGTTTCTAAATAGTAAATAAATAGCACTTATATATGTATATATATAGGAATATATTTGCCGAATCTCTGCGTATTTTATGAGCTGCTCGCCAGAACAGGGGTGGAAACACCACGCACCAGCGCAATCTCCTCCACCACCGCGCGCACAATCGCCGGCGACTCGCCACACCACACCCAGTTTCCAAGGCAGGCAACATGTGCCGTGGGGATCACGTTAGCATAGCGCACCGCCCGTACCCTCCAGTCAAGGTGTCTCCGCAGCCGGCACGCGATCGCGCGTGGCACAAGGCACTGATCAGACAATTTGGCAGTGCTGCTTGCCGCAGCGGAGGTGGTGTGTGTGGGGCTCGCATGGAGGAGCTCCTCCGTCGCCCCCGCTGCCTCCTCCTCCTCCGCGATTGCTCGCGAGAAGGTGGTGCGGGGTAGGCGGCGGTACGCACGGTCAAATATGTCGTACAGGTTATCGAGCAGGCCGCCGCAGCCGCTGCTCGCTGGCGACTGGTGTGGGCTCGGTGTAGAGGCCCCATTGCTCCCGTTGTCAACGGGGGATCGCGGCGGAGGGGGAGGAGAACGAGGGGACAGTGAGTCCGCCTCTGTCAGGGCCTGTCGCTTGCGGGTCGAAGAGACTACTTGCCCAATGACGAATTCTGGGTTTAGGGCCGAGCCAATTGGGGGGAGCAGAGGGCTCGCGTTGGGATCATATACAGTGGATGAGATGGAACTTAGTGTCCTCAGCGAGCTGGTGGCGGGGTTGCTTATACCTGAACTCTGCGTGGCTGCGCTCTCACAGTCATCGCCATCCTTGGCGCTGATGGTTTCTGGTAGTTTCTCCAGAGTTTGTAGAGTTGGACGGCGCTCTCTCCCCTCCTCGACTCCGGCGTAGGCTGGGAGGTAAATAACGTCAGAGACTTCACTAGCATCCGTATCGAAGGCGAGTGCGCAAGGCACCGACTGGGGATCCAGCCCCACCGCCCTTGTATGGTCGTCGTCGACATCCTCGAAGATGAGAGAGCCAGTGCCGAAGCCGACCAGCAGGTCCCTGTGTGTGTTAGCAAAGAGGGTGCGCCGGCCGAATGCCGCGAGCGCGCGCAGGTGTGGGGTGTCCACCAGTCTCCGGGTCAACAGCTCCTCTTTATCGTTGAGGATCAACTCGCTGTACGTTTTGCAGAGGTGCATCTTCGCCAAGAACCAGGCCCCTGCGTATATGGGCCACCAGAGACACTCCATCGCACCGCAGTGCGGTGTGGCGAGCGTGGCGAAGGTCTCACACACCACCTGGAGCTCCGACATACGCGCCCGGATCTTCTTGACGTCGCTGAACAGGGCCGGATCACTGCACGGTAGCTCCTCTGTGTCGATGAGGAGGACAAAGAGGAACTCTCTCAGTATTATCCCACCAAATGAGTGACCCACACAGGAGAAACACACCCGTGGCAGCGGCGGCAACAACGGCGACGCCCGCTCTGCAGAAGCAGTGTCGCGCTCGACAAGCGTGAGCCATTCGCCAAACACTGGTAGAAACTCCTGCACAAGCTGCAAGGCACACACCCGCGTTCCTCGATCCGTGCGTAAGAGATTATTACCCCCGGGGGAGAAGCAGAAGAGCCGCCCACTCTTCGCCGAGAATCCATCGCCGCACCGCGCCTTGGCAAGAACAAAGTTCCGGCGATACGCCTCGCGCCGTCTGCGTCGCTGTGCCTCCGAGTTGCCGCGAGGAGAAAGGGTCGGCACAGACACGCAATCAGCGGGTGTGTTGATCTCGAGTGTGGTGTCTGGTCGCACGGCTGCCGCCTCCGCCTCCTCCGCAGCAGACACGTCATGCTCGACTAAAAGCTCCGCGATAACCCCCTCAAAGTCGCTGTCCCGCCCGAGCACGCCGTGCTGAAATAGCACAAAGTGATAGGGCTCCAGCGGTGGTGTGGGTATCATCCACGTTCGACTGCAGCGAGGTTGGAGATGTTGAAGATATAAATACAGCACTAAAAAAAAAAGAAGAACAACAATAAGCGGCAGCAGTCTGTGCGCAGACGTTGGTGGTGCTGATAATACTTTACGAATTTTTCTTCAAATTATGATAAATAATGTAAGCTGACCTGATAATACTCTCCAGTCAATGGGGGATCAGTGATAAAAAAAAATTAAAAAAGATAGCGAGTGTCCTGCTAGACGGCCACAGAGAGAGTGAGGGAGGGTGGGAAGGGAAAATTGCCGGAGTCCTTTGAAATACCTACACGGCGCTGGATAGCCGCAACAGGTAACTGGCTACAAAATAATATATGAAAGCAATGTAACCCGCTGGTGTGCAGAGGGGGAACGAAATGCCGAGTGATAATGAAGAGGAGAGAAAGCGTGTGTGAGAAAGATAAGAACGGGTACTTAGAGCATCAATAACACGATAACATGCACGCGCGCACAACTCGACCTACAAGCGGCGCTTTGTAGAGAAGAAACATAAGGGGGGCATGTAAGTGCACCCCCCCCCCTTCCTCCTCCTCCTCGCCAAGTTGCGAATATAGTGATGGGTGGTTATGTAGCTGGATGTATGAGGCAGTGATACACCGGGGGTGGGGATAAGTTATACAAATAGATGACTGTTCAAAAGAAAAAACACCACACAGACACACTCACTCACTCATTCACCACCAAGCATGGATGAGGACGAAAGCCTCTGTATTCAAATAGCTAAAAAGGGTCAGCTGGAGGCTCTGGAGAAAAAAAAAGGAGAGAGAGGGGTGAGGGGCGGCTGGATATCATTATTGACCACAACGGCGGGCAGGGCTCCAGTAACAACGTAAGAATAAAATGGTCACCTCCGTTTAATCTCCCCTAATTACAATGGGGGAGGCCGAAGAAATGAAACAAGAGTTCAACGCACACAAGACCATGCACATGCACCCAACAGACACACACAGACACACACATGCATGTACGCAGGCGCCTATAGAGGGAGCACCTTGTAAGGGTTGAGAATACCATTTGGGTCCATCATGTGTTTGAGATTCCGCATGAGCTGGATGGATTCTGGTGTCCGAGAAAGCGATAGGTAATCTCGCTTCTGCAGTCCTATGCCGTGCTCTGCCGAGATGCTCCCGCTGTTCGCGGCGCAGAACTCGTACACCGCGGGGTACAAGGCCTTTTCCAGTGCGTCCCCATTCCTCCGTGTGCGGTCGATCACATTGAGGTGGACATTGCCATCTCCGAAGTGGCCATAACCGACAACGAGGACCTCTTCCGGGTTGAGGCCGTGCTTCTTGTAAAGTGATTCGCGGGTGTGCTCGACAATGGAGTAAAATTTGGCGGTGGGGAAGGAGACATCGTACTTGTAGATGACACCGGCGTGCGAGCAGTGAACCGACACCTCCTCACGCATGGCCCACAACTTTTCTGCTTGAGACTCCGACTGTGAGAGAATCGGCTCGGTGGTCAGCTTCGCGTCAAGACGCTCGGTGGTGTCCGTCACAAGCCCAGCAAGCTTTTCAAAGTCGTGCTCACTATTGCTGCCGTTGGTCTCAATGAGAACGCAGAAGTACGCGGAGTTGTAGCTGCTGCCGGACCGGAAGGCCTCTGTGTTCGTCGTTTTCGTGAAGGGAACGTTGGCATCGGGGGTAGGCTGAAGCGACTCCGCATCCATCACCTCGAAAGCAGAGAGGCACTCGGCAAGGTGGTCCAAGGCAATCTGGTGAAGTGCGAGCACAGACTCGAAGTCTACCACACAGAAGAGCGCGAGCTGCTTGGATTTGGGCTGCGGATACACCCGAATGATGGCCTTTGTCACAATCCCGAGCGTGCCCTCGCTGCCAATGAAGAGGTGCTTGAGGTCGTAACCGGCATTGTCCTTACTGAGTGCGGACAGCAGGTTCAGGTGGGTGCCGGTGGCCGTCACCGCCTCCAGACCCAGCACATTTGCGTGCATTGACCCGTATCGCGCGTAGTGAATGCCCCCGGCGTTGGTGCTTACATTTCCACCGATCATTGCACTGCCGCGGGAGCCCATTGACATTGGAAACAGCGTCCCTTCCTTCTCACAGACTTCCTGGCAGTGCTGCAGCACGACACCGCTCTCCGCCTCCACCGTCATGGACTGCCTGCACACCTGCGGCTCCGCATTCATGAGGCGGGTGCTGAGTACCAACTCGTCGTGCACCGGCCCGGAGCCATAGACCAACCCCGTGTTACCGCTCTGAGGCACCACTGCTAAACGCTCCTGTTGGCAGTACCGGAGGATCTCGCTCACGTGTTTGGTGCATGTTGGCAGCATCACCGCTGGGCACTCCCCCTGGACTTGCACCAGCCAGTCCGCATTGTAGCGCTTGATGGCGTCCACAGTCGTGAGCAGCTTCCCCTGCCGCTGCGTCGCGGGACACGGTTGCCGGAGAATCGAGGAGATGTAACTGAGATGCGTGGGGGTCAGCGCAGCGAAGTGAGAACTGCGGGTAGCATAGTGAATCGCACGTTCACGAGGAGTGAAGGACATGATCCGCTAATAATAGCACCGTGAAGGGGGACTATATATAAATATATATTGGATGTTGCACAACGAATACGCAAATCCCTCACGCTCTGTCACTGTATTCTTAGGAACCACCTTACGTGTGGACAAACGAGAGATGCAGAGGAGCCAATCGTAAAAAAAAATGATAAGCGTGGGTAGTGACAATAATGATACAACTGACTCGCAGATATATAAGGGTGAGCATGTGAGACTCACACAGTCAAACCATGCAGGTGTGTAGACCTCCCGAAATAAAACACACACGAACGGGGTCACGTATTATTATCGTCATCAGCTACACTGCGTTCTTATCATTATGATGACGCCTTGTGAACGTAGAGCTGTGCTAGCGTAGCGTATAGCCTCGATGCACACTAGGACAACTAGACAATCACATCGGGCTCGCACACACACACGCACGCACACCACTAGCCACTTACTTCCCCCTCCTCTTCTCTTCCTCGCCCTCAGCCCGACAGCGAGTGCACATGCACGTAAAAAAGTAGCCCTGCAGCTCCTCTCTACGCTGTGCTGGGGTGCTGTCCTCTTTAAGAGGGATGTACGTGATGCTCAGAGCTTCTCCTTTACTAACAGGACGTGTCGCCTTCACCTCAATCTCGTGGGTCCCATCACTGCAGGAGACTGCGACGTTTGGTGAGCAGGAGTGGTTGAAGCTGGAGAGCAAGCTGTACACCGCCGCCCCCTTGATGATCCACTGAAACAGTCCGGTCTCGCTCCCAGCATCCACTGGGGCCCCAGAGTTTTGCAGCACGTAATCGTTCACAGCGTGCGCGTTCAGAACTAGCTGGCCGAGGATGGTGGTCAGCGTGGGTGTGCTGAGCGCCGCGTCCATGATGGCGTCTGCCCAGCCATTCGCTTCCGCGGTCAGCTCTGCGCTGCCACCCGCCGAGCTCTGGACGGACAAAACCAGCAGTCGGGTGCAGCGGACCCGTGTGGACTGGCGGACCAGCTGGAACCACGCGTCCATGTCGACGCCTGCAAAGCTCGCACCGTCCGGAGGGCTGATGAGACGATTGAATGGTTGAGCGGCTTGTGTGAAGAGCTGGTGGAGTACCTGGCCCCCGCCCTCGCTGTGGTCCCGCTGCAGTTGATCAAGGGTGAGCTGCTGTGAAATGGCAGTCGACACGCGAATAGCAATCCAAGCGACACACCGCGCCAGCGACTCCGGAGTGATAACGGCAGCGCTCCGCTCGCTCGGCTGCTGCTTAGCAGATATGGAAGGTGTGAGTCTGTCGGCGGTGGTGGTGGTACTCGCATCAGCTGATGGTGAGGTTACGCGCAGCGCGTGGAGAGAAGGGCAGAGGAGGCGGTGCATACGAAGTGAGGCCTGGCGGCACTCTTCCCCACAAAACTGTGATTCGCACTCCTCACAGCCCAACCACGCTCGTGGCTCATCATCAACGCCCTCTTTCTTCTTGCGGCGGAGGCAATGAAAGCAAAACGGGAGCTTCAGCGCGGTGAAGCTGGCGCTGGGCCAAGATACCACCGGCACTTCCTCGAACAGGGCGCTACCGGCGGCTATGTCCGCGGTGGCCACGACATGCTTTCCCTCCTCGCTCGTCAACTGCACATTGCAAGGCACGGTGAGCTGGTCAAAGATACGATTCAGGTCGTTGGTGGCAGCTACGGCAGGGTCCATTATCTCTCTTTCTCTCTCTTCGGTAGCTGATATGAATAACCTCTTTTGCTTCTCTCTCTGTGTATGTAAGAAAGGGGAGAGAGATGAAAGGGAGTACTGTCATCAGATCAGTCTTAGTATGAGCACCGTGCCCTTATTTGTGTGCCAACGCACAACTTATCGCACGAGCGAGTACAACAATTCTCAGGCAAAACTACTACACAACTCACTCACTCACTCCTCCTCCCCTATCACTCCATTCGTCATGTCCACCAATTCAACAGAGGGGAGGTGGAGGGGCACAACACAATGCTGAGCACAGCCTTTTTTTGTGTGACATGCGTACGTCTCTTTCTTTTCGCTATAATTATTTGCTACTTGTTAGTTTACAGATTTCTTACTGTTGAGCAACCGTTGGTGCTTTATGTAATTGCATTTGCGTGTACTCGTGCTGACAAGGAGGCAATGGAAAAAAGAACACAAAGACAACAATGTGTCGCATCTCTGCACCCGCACGAGGACTGCAAGCTGCCGCGAGCAGAACTGCAAACAGAACCACGAGAACGATAGATGAGTCTGTGAAAGGGAGGGCGTTGCATCATCCGGCCTCCCTGCCATCTCCCATTACAATGAAGCTCGTCACAGTCGTCGCCTCCCCATTGTATAGGATTAGCTACTGCTGTTGCTGCTCCTCTTCCTCCAAAAATGCTGAAACGAACTGGCTCAGTCCCTCCACGGTCTCCACCCGCGCCAGCTCCGGGGCCCACTCCGTCACGCGTGTTAGCGTACTCACAAAGACCTTGAAGCGGCAATTTGCAAAGGCGTTCATCTCCATGATGATGGCCCGAAGGTGGTGTCTGTGTGTGAGGGAAGCGTGACGGCACCACGCACACACTCTGCTCTGCAAAGCCGCGTCCACGGCGTCTCCAGCCGCGGTGAAGCCAAGGGCCTCCAGGCTCGTCCCGTGCTTCCTCGAGATCACCTCCACTGCCCGACGCAACAGTGACACCTCCAGGCCGAAGCTCAGCAGGAACTCCAGGGACATGTACGCAACGCGTTGGGCGTGCGCGATGTTAAGTGGGTCCTTGGGCTGAGTCACGTATCGGATCGTCGCAATGCAGAGCTGCTCCAGCATGGATGCGTACTCCCCAAGCAGCAGGTTCATGTAAGGTACGGGCGTCACAAACTCGCTCAGGTTCTGGAGGATGCACACGTGGTGCTCATCGTAGCGGAGATGCCTCAGCATGTGTGAAGAGGGCTCCATTTGGGTCAGCGATAAGGTCATGTCATCGCAGGAGGAGTGGACAGTGTTGGCCGCAGCCGCGCTCGGTCGAGTGGTGGGGTGGGTGAGATCCACTGGCATGCGGCCGAGCAGCACGCTGTTCACGATATTTGTCGCCTCCACGTAGCTGTCGATCTTAAAGGTCCGGCTATGCTGAATGGAGCTGGGCGAGTAAGAATCGATAGTGTCCGTGCTGGTGGGGAGAAATGGGATGGTGGTAGAAATGGGGTAGGGTGGGGATGTGGACATCTCTACACCAGGCTCCTCATTGTCGCCTCTGACGGTCACGAAGGACACAGGAAGATCCATGTCGAATCGTGAAGATAGATTCCGCTCCTCCTCATCGTAGTGCGCACCACCGGCGCTGCCAGACAGGCCCACGCCCCCATCACCGAGTCGGTGGTCTTCGCGAGCGTCGTCATCATCGCGTTCCGCAGTAGCATCTTCTCTACCGCGGTCTTTGCCGGCGGGATTTGTGGCAAACGCTGGCACAGCGGAGGTACCCATCATCATCGGCACTGTTGCCGCTGCTGCCGTCGTCGTTGTTCCTGGTCCAGAGAATCGGTTCCAGGGAATGTATCCGTTGTCGCTCATGTTCACTGGGATTGCATACAGAACCACGTCCGGGTCCGACCACTGCAGCTGGCGCGCGTAGAAGGTGGATACATAGCAGGGCGGGGTGTGGCCGGAGAAGAAGCCCGCCATATCGCTCCCACGGAGGTAGAAGCACAGACAGAACTGGCGATCCCAGTCAAAGTTATTCACATCCCGTGGCCCGATGAGCGGGGTGCCGCTGCGCACGATGCTCATCAAGTGCCCCCTCTCATTGGCGGACTCCCGTGTTGAAAGGGTGACCATGTCCTCCAGCAGAGGAAGCAGCACCTCCGCCGCCGCTGCCCGCCAGAGCGCCTTCACAGCGTGCAGCGAGCGCTCCATCAGGAAGGGTTTGATGCTGTTAAATGAAATTATGAGCACAGTCGCCGCGGACGACACCACGCACCATCGCCGCTGCTGATCCTTGCGCAGGGCGGCAGTCAGGAGGAAGGCATCCAGGCCGACAGTGTCGCCAAAACTCTCCACCACCTCGTGTTCGTTGATCACCGTCCAACTGTCATGCAGCGCCCGAAGGGAGCCAAAGACAACGATGAGAAACGCATTTTCTGGAAGCACGATGAGGTCATGCTCGTTGTAAGCGCGTACAAAGCCCATGGCGCTGATAGCCCGGACCTCTGATTTCCTCAGACCACGGCCCAGCGTGGACGCCGCCACTGCCTGCAGAACGAGGTCGTTCTCCTTCGTCGGTGTGTCGTTCTCCCAGCGCTGCGGGACAGCCTTCCTCATTCGCTCGATTGAGTCATGCAGTATCCCAGTTGCCCTGCTGCCCAGGCCGTGATTAGCGTGCAGGCGATTGACAGTCTCCTCCATGTGATTCGCCACCGACAACACCACACGCGAGCTCGCCACGTTGTTTGTGACCTCTGGGAAGTGGTCGTAGAAGAAGTCGACGGCAGCGCTGGTGTCACGAAGCTGGCGGGAGAGCCACCGCTCCACCCTGCGAGCCTGCTGCTCGTTCTTGACGTGCTTAAATCGTATGGCCGACAGTGCCGTGAGACACTTCACCACTGCCAATAGTGTCATAAAGGCATTCTCCTGAGCTCGCCGGTGAGCGGAGCTGAAGAAGCCCTTCCCAAACACAAACCGCTCAGACACCGTCACCCACATGGGAAGCAGTCGCAGCATCAAGGCGTCAACGCGGGCATTCTCTGTTTTGGGGACGGCGGCGGGGTGATGACCGTCCCTTCGCTCCTCTGCCACTGAACCAGCAGGAATGCTGCTCTGGTTCAGAGCAATGTCAGTACTGCCGTTCTGATCCTCAGCGCCCCAATCCCCTCCTGAGCCGGATGCTTGAGCGACAAGACTGTGACCGTGGTGGTGGTGACTGTTGATGTCGGTATTGCCATCACGGTTACTATGAGTGGATGTGGCACCAGCACGCTGCGCTGGGCTAGCCAGTGAAGTCACCTGAGGTTGTGTTATAGTAGCCGAGTCTGCACCCTGCCCAGAGGCAGGCCAGGTGGGGTTCACCGCAGCCGCGGCCGCGCTGTGATGTGTTGGCTTTGCTGTATCAGCCGCCTCCACGGCCACCGTCGTGTGCACCTGCTCGACAGCGGGCCTGCGACGTATTCGGTTGGAACGATGGTAGAGCTGCATCTCCCGGATGTCAAACAGCTCGCCACGCTCGATCTTCTCGGCAAGGATGGAGCCCAGTCTGAAAATAACAGTTTCTGAGATCACCTTCTCATCGCGCTGTCGCCATAGGGCGGTCTTGAAGGCAGACATGAGAAGCTGGTTGAGGGTTACATCGTCATTCTCAGCCTGCACAATGACACCCATGAAGGGGTTCTTGCGAAACCGAAATACAAATCGCTCAACCGACATCCAGTTGGCGTTGCGATACTTGGTGTCACGCTTGGAGGACTGAAGGACCCGCTCCTCTGTGTTCATCACGTGTGCGAGCGCGTAGTTCATCTGCAACACTTGATATTGTTCCTTCGCGTTGAAGCCGAGATACCTCACCACATACCCCGCCGTCGGGGCGTTGATGAGGAGAGTGAGCAACACCGCCCCAGATGTCACCTTCAGTATAGCCACACCCTCCTCCAGGCCCTCTTGATTCACCGCCAGCGCCAGCGTTGCTGCAACGCCGCCACGCAGACCAGAGTGCACGAGAAGCAGCACACGCTTTTGATCAAGCTTGTAGTGGAACAAATTCAGGACCGGTAGCAGTATCTCAAACATGAGGAGTCGCGCGAGCAGCATAGCGACGTACACCACAGCGATGATAAAGACATCGCCCAAGCGCAGAGTCGGGAACACATCGGCTACCACAATCACACCAACAAGGGAAAAAAGTACGGTGTTGCCTAAGTTGACAAGGAACTCCCAGGTGGTGTAGATGATGTTCCCCTCTCTGCCGGGGAAAAGCGAGGGGTAGTGGTAGCTGAGAAATGTGCCCTCGAAAAAGAGTGTCAGAACACCACTGGTGCCAATGACGTGCATGGCTATGTAATACGAGACGTAGGTCACGGAGACGGTGATACAGGCCTTCGTGAGGTTATCCCCCGCTCGCCGCAACCAGAAGAACTGCAGTAGTCCAAAGGCAGGGCCAAGCACCACCGGCAGGAGCGAGAGCTGGACCGTCTTCAATATCGTACCGCCAACGGAGCCGACGAAGTGCCCTGCACTGGCAGAGGGGAGTAGGAGCGCAAAGAGAATCATCGCGGTGCCGTCATTCATCACGGCCTCACCGTCCACCAAGGCAGTGAGCTTCTTCTCCACTCGTAGCTCCTTCAGAAGTGCCACCACCGCCACCGGGTCCGTCGCCGAGAGCAGAGAGCCGAGTAGCAGTGCCGTATACCATGACCACGCCGAAAACAGGAGCTTCACAACGAGCGCCAGAAGCACTGTGTTGATAATGATGCCAGCAGTTGCGAGGATTAGAGTTTGGAATCCCACGCGACGCAGGGCATGCGTGTTGATCGCATAACTGCCTTCGAATATGAGAACTGGAAGAAATATGTAGAAGAGTAGGTCGGGTGGGATAGCGCCAAGTGCGTTGGCCACCTCCACTTGTACATACAGTGCGACTGCCCCAACAAAAATGCCGTAAATAAACAGGACCACTGTGTATGGAAGCGGGAAGGACTCGCGGTAAGTCATAAAAAATGATCCGCCTAGGAATATAAGCATGCAAAGGAAGAGAATGTTAACAGACAACTCATCCAGCGGCGATACGCTCTTGTCAGATGAAAGATTCCCGGAGAGCGCGACTGCGTGATACGAATTCACAGTGAATGGTGATCTGTCATGACCACCACTGCTACTGATCCCGTCAAGCAGCATTCTCGGCCTCTCCATTTCTAGCGCTCATGCAGTAACAGCCCTGCTGTTATGCAACACACAAGCACACAACGGAACTGAAAGCTCTAATACTAATAAAATGAAGAAGAAGGATAAACTGCACGCAGATGTCCTCTGTGTTTCCTTTTCTCTCTTCACTATTCCTTGTGGTCCACCTGTACCTGTGTGTCTGTGTGCGTGTGTGCGTGGGTGTGTCTATATTCTAAAGCGTTCGCTGGAAGTAGATGATACACACGTTAGATGAGGAGGAGGAGCGGGAAAGAGAGGGAAGTACAGAAGGTGCCCTCTGCGTCCTGCTGTGGTTTCCCTTTTCTGAGCAGTGCTATAAACGGGTTGGCTATTCTGGGGAGATTAACCACATAAATGAGTTTTTCAAAACAAAAACAGAAAGATCGGGTTTAGTTCTCTAACATCCATTCTGATATTTAAAAAAAAAGAGAGTGAAGTACCGCATAAAAATTCAGTGGTCAGTTAGTTCCTTTTGGAAGGTCAACTAGTGTTGATTCAGAGACACACACGCAAAGCACATACATGAGGCCAGTTTACCACACTGCGGCTGATGTCGTGATCGCGCTTTTTTTTCTCCTTTCGGTGCGGTTGCTCTGTCCTTCTCATATCTTTGGCGTCTAGTATTCAGCCATTACAAGGTTAGTAACTCGCATGTACTCATATATATATATATATGATAATAATGTACGTAAACATAAAGGAAGGATCAAATAGACCACGGAATTGCATATGTACTTTTGTATATACGATGCACAGGAGCAAATCCCGTGAGAAAAAAAGGAAAAAAGGAGTGAGCACGTGTGTGTAGTGTGAAGTAGGAAGAGGTGAAGGAGGAGGGTAAACCCAACAGTACATCAGAGTTCGACTGCACCAAGACATATATATATATGCGTTTTTTTATGTATCCTGACCTCCGCCCTTACTACCATCTGCCTATGCTCGTCGTCCCTTAACTACGTGTTCACGGAAGCTTTCGCTTGGGACTGGTACAACAACACACTCCCACAGCAGCTCTCCTCCGGTGCGTTTTATATATACGAACAACAGAAAAAAGAAAAGATGAGAGGGAACACAGAAACACGGACACACTGGCACAGTTATCAACTAGGACTACTTGCATTCAGAACACTAAAGATATCACTCCTCAGGAGTGCAATTGTATTGCAGGAGATGCAAAAAAAAAGAGCTCGAACAACAAAGATGAGAGAAAAAGAGAGAGAAAGGGGGAGGGCCCTGATAAAGGTCTCCCCCACCTGCACTCCACAGCCAAGACAAGGGTACAATCTCATTGCGCACAGTCTCTCCTTCTCCCTTTTACATTCAAAGGATAGGAAAACAAAACGAAAAGAAGAAGTGCTGTTGGATACTAGCATTGGAGCATATCAACATGTCTGTATATATAACTACAACAAACCGAGTGGAGCAAAAATAAAAAGGGGAGTTAACCTTCGACACCTTCACACGACTTCACTCACTATGAAGACCACAGGAAGCATCGTAATGTATATATGTACAAGTAATATATATATATGTAAACGTCTGCATACGTACACAATCTCTTACAACAGTACACGTAACATTAGCACGCCTTATTGAAGAGGAAAGCACGTTTTTTAAAAACAAAACACACACACACAAAAAGTACGCAATGTATATGGGAAAAGGCACTGTACATGAACCGCCACCCACCCTAACTCTCGCCCATCAACGCACCCTCGTAAAGTACAGTAAACACGTACGAAGAGTGACCAGGCTGAAGCGTGCACACACGGTAATTATGTAGCGGGTCTTGAAAGAGGGACTTAGCACTCACTCTTAGGGCATAGGCTCATCGGTCGGCTCGTTACCAAGGAAAGCGCTCTCTTCAGCTGACAGCAAAGCAGCCCCCACCGCTTCCTCATCGATGACAGCAGCATTGATTGGCTCGTGCTCCTTTGACTCCTTCCTGGCCTTCCCCAGGCCGCACCACGGATAACACTGAGCAAGGATCACCATTACGGCAGTGAAGATCATAATGGCGACAGCAACTGCGGTCATCGCGATCATACCCTTGCAGGCAGCGTGGCACTTGAACACAATTTTCATGCCGCCCACCTTCACCGTCTCCACAGTCACAGCAGAGGACTCCAAATATTCAGCTTGGAAGATTGCGTTAAGCTTACTGGGGTTCATCGAGAAGAGAAGGCTGTTGACGTCAGCGGCGGTGTACGGCTGCACCCAGGGGAAAAAAACGCCCTCTTTCACCGTCACATCCGCACGAAGCCCGCCAGTGCCATCGCCAAGCGACTTCTTCTTGGAGTCAGCGCTCTGCACAGAAACAGAGTTCACAGTCACGCTTATCTCAGACACCATGCGTGCCAGCGCCGTTTCAGTGTCGTTCTTGACGGCATCCATGATAGCGGCCTCCATCGTGGTGAGGAGGGACCCCCACTCCTCAGGGACCCCAGTGAAGAGAATCAGCTGCGAGGTCTCCCGCCCGTCCAGGACACTTAGGGAAGAGGTGCTCTCCGGCGTCTCAGGTGAGGGGAAGAGCGGCGTGATGGCACGGATCCTGCGCGGGAACATGTCAGAGAAATTAGAGAGAGAACCCTTGATGTTCGAGAGGGCTGCACTCACATTCGTCATCTCGCACCCAAACAACGTCTTGTGGATGAACTCGGTGGTCACCCCGGCAGGGATGCCCACGGTGTACGTGACAAACATCGCGGTCGCGTTCACATTCGGCCCTGCAATCGGCATTGACTTAATATTGTGCAGGCACGTGGAGGTGTCATTCTGAAAGGCAGCTAAGAAGAGTTTCGACTGGTTCTGGAGCGCCAAACCCCAGAGGAATGACACACCATCGTAGAAGATGACGACAGTCTCGTTGGCAGCCAGTGCAGTGGGGGCGAGCACCAGCAGGCACGCCACAAAGATCGCGCGCACGTGGCTCGTGGCTGAGGGGGCCCTTCCGTTGGTTCGCAGTGGCATCCGGGGGAGTATGCACAAGGGTAGGAAGATGGTCGGTGTGTGTGTGTGTGTGCAGAGGTCGAGCTTGGTGCTTTCGGGAATGGTGTAGACAGTGGTAACGGACTAAGATAGTTCCTGTGGTGTCAAATGCAGTCAGAGATAAGGAGGTAGCAGAGTGCAGTGTGTTAACAGCAGGTCGCTAAATCAGCACAAAATAGTATCACACGTATTTTACGTTTGTTTATATGTGTGTGTTAGTGTGCAAAAGCGAACAAAAATAAGGGTATCAAGGATTCAATCAGTGCATCAGATACCAAAGTCATTATATAACAGCACATACTTGTCTAAGCCCAGCAAAGTGTCAAATGCAAGCCCCTGAATAACCATTATGCGACTGTCAGCATGGCACCGCTGATATCTCCCTACTGGACCACTAAACAGTGCTCAAAACTAATGAATATACGGCCCCTTCTTTCCCCTGAGAATGTAATGAGTAGTGTCCGCCTCTTCACGATAGCACTCGCTCGTGCTCTCCTCCTTGATGCAGCAGTTACGCACAACACAAACAGAGATTATGGTCACAATCATGAGGAACGTAGCCACAGCGGTCATCACAATCATCCCGACGCACGCACCGTTGCACGACAGTCCAAACTTGGCATCCACACCAGCGGCGTAGATCGTCCCATTCCCGGGCCCGCTGTACAGCGCAGAC
>JAODGE020019133.1:0-13263 GCA_027574965.2 Ecitophya simulans
ACACCTGGCCGCAATTGCGGCAATGATGCTTGCGCTCGTAAATCGTGAACTTGACGTTGCAGCTGGCGCAATAATCGGCGCCTTCGTCCTTGAGCCAGTGGTCGGCGGCGCGCCCGGGGACGTCGCACACGCTCCAGGAGAAGACGCGTCCACGGGCATCGCCGACGTACACGGTGCGATGTTCCCTACAACAGGCATTCGTCAAAACCGATCCAGTTTGAGTTCCGTAACAGCGTACTTTGAGACAGCCAACGCTGTAATTGACGCAGGTTCCGCATTATCCTTACGGTCGTACGCCGTGTGCATGGTTAATTTACTCCTGAAGACTAGCTGTCTCTGCCACTTAAATCCTGCAAAAAAAGTGGCCACTTTTAGAGGACTCCGACGTTAGGTTTAAGGTTTTGTCCCCTACCTGGCCTCAGCGAATTCAACGGATTGATATTCTTCTTCTTCGCATCTGGCACCATGACAAACGAATCCGTCAAACTGGTGTCCGACTTGCTCGTGCGCATGTTGATGGAGTCGTCGACGTCGAGACTATTATTGTCTGCACTGACCCCACCTTCGCTCTTTCTAAACCCGCCGTGCACCCTTGACCGCCTCCTCCTCACCGGCGCCTGCGGCGCCTTCGCCTCCTCCGTATCGCTGCACGTTTCCTTCTCGTCCTCCTGCTCCGACCGCCATTCCTTCGGACTGCCCTCCTTCAACATCGCCGGCTTGGCAGCGCTGTCCTCGGACAAACTGCTCTCCGAGCCGCTCTTCATCAACGACAACGACCCCGAATCGTTCGATATGTTAATCTGCTTCACCAGCCTGCTGTGCAGCGGCAGCGGGCGTTCGTTACTCTTCTTCGTAGGCGTCAGGCTCTCTTCGCGCTTCAAATGCAGGGCGAGATCTTTCTCGTCCATCGGCACCTGCACGTAGTCGATGGACCACATCCTAGTCACGCCGTCAGTGGACCCGGTCATAATGACGTTGGACGCGTCCCATTCACGCGTCTGCGAGAACGCGACGCAGAGGATCTGCTGCATTCTGTCCGCCCGCCCGACGCAGGTGTTCACGCTGGCCAACTCGTCCCCGTTGATGCTCCAAACGTGCAGCCATGTCGCCGCGCACGTGGCGATGTCGCCGGTCAGGTCGTTCACGGCGACGGCGGCCACTGGTCCGGCATGTCCGCGCAACTGTCGCACAAACATGCCGCGACTCAGGTCCCAAACTACGGCCGTGCCGTCACGCGATCCGGACACAATCACATTATACGCTGGGCTGGCGGCGAGACAAGTCACGGCGTCGGTGTGGGCGTACAGACTGAACTTGATCTTCAGTTGCTTCTTGCGCACGTCGTACTCCCAGATGGTTATCACCGAACTGGTACCAGCAGTGACTATCAGTTTCGAGGAGGGACAAACGCACGCAACGATCTCGCCGCTGTTCTGCACAACGGTTTCGCTGACAAAAACCGCCTTATCGCTGTCGTAGTTACCAATCCGGAGCGAATGATCGGCGAATCCCCAGGCGACGTACTTACTGTAATTGGGTGGCATTAGAATTTTGTTCTGCTCTACGGCCAGAACGCATTTATCGACGTGTAGGATTTGACCAACTGGACTTTTAACTTCTGTCAAAAAAACAAACAAGATCAGCAAACTTCCCGTGAAGTCCCGCCACTGAGACACAAACCTTTGATAGGTTGCAAAGAAGGTCTGAGATTATCCAAGTGATGGAAGAACAATCTCTCCGGCTGTGGCAACGCGAACGCTTGGACCAACGCACCGGTGTCGATCACGCTGGTACGATTATTAGCCCCACCCATCTTCTTGCACGGATGCGGCTTTTTAAAGAGTTGCTTTGGTATCTGTCCAAAATTGTTGATAAATCCGATGGTTGCGTTCTTCTTCAAAGGATCATCAATACTAAACACAAAACAGTAGAAAACATTAGATCATCAAATGTTTGCTCTTGGGTATTGTAAACCAAACTTACTTGTAAATATCAACATTCCCCTCGTAAAACAAGTGATGAAAAACATTCACAGCGTCGACGGCAGCAAGTCCGTTCTGCTTGTATCCGAAGATCAAGTCGATCCAATGGTGCAAATTCTGCGACACATAATCGCACTCCAGCGCCATGCGATGCACGCGAATAAACTCCCTGGGGTCTTGCTTTGCCCACGGGGGCAGCACGGTATCGCCAAGGAAGACCCCGCTTTGCTTCGAGCCCAAGTCGAAGTGATTGGAATTGACGAGGAATTCGGGGAGATAGAAAAACTCCGGAATCAGTTCTTTGACGTCCGCCATGTTGTGCCTACTGGCCGAGTTCCACGCCTCCTTCACGCTGTGGAACATCCTGTCCGCCAGATCGAAGTGCCCGCCTTGCAACCGCAAAAAGTGTTGGGTGAAAGGTTCCATGCGCACCAGGTAGGAGCAAACAATCATTGCGCTAGAATAATGCGTTCCATAGTGATAGGGCGGAGTCTCGCCATGAGGATCGTCCCACTCCTTAAACCTCTTCCTGAACTGGTCCAGTCTGTCGTGACTCTGCGCGCCCATGGGTTTGGTAAAATCCCTAAACGTGCTGGGATCAGACAAGTCCATCTCCTCCGAGTCGTAATCGGCGAGTATCCACGGAAAAACGGGATACTGCATCAGGTCATTGTAGGACCGCCCGGCCAGCGTGTTCAAGTGCATGAGATACTGAAAGTTCGATATCTCTCCGCGCACCCATCGCTGCGTCACGCTCGTCTCGCCAATCAGATTGGACAAAATCCCCGTCGTCTGTTCCACGTTCGCCGTTCTCTTTTGCCCGGCCACGGACTGCTGCGCACTATCTGATATCCCGGTCGCGGTGGCCATGAACCTCTGATACACCTTATTCCTAACCTTTCTCGGAAAGGCCAGCAAATAATTCCGCCCGTCCCCGGAAAACACCTCCAACGCCATTGGCTGCAATAGATACCGCCGCTTGTGCACCTCCCTGATGTCGTCGTAGGAGAACTTGGAGCAGTGCCGCATGGCTCTGGACCTCCTCGGCGAGCCCGGATTGGGCAAGATCGGTTCGTATCCGTTCTGGGGAACGCTCTCGATGTCCCTAATCTCTCGACTCTTCAGCAACGTGAAGCCATCCACGACGTAGCAATGCTCTTGTCCGAAGAGCAACAGACCCTCGGTGGTGTCCAATCCCTGGATCCGCGCGCACCTGAACATGTACGTGACCTTCTCGTTTTCTTGCAGCAGACGCAGCAGGGTCTGATTGTCCGGAACGGGGTTCTGCTCCTGCTGTTCCTCCTCGTTCTCCGGCTCGTCTTGCTGATCGTCCGGATCGGATTTCAATCTGGCGAGATGAGGCAGAGCTTGGAGCGGCATTGGCGAAGACTCCTCGGTGATGCTATCCGACCTCTCGGGTTCGGCAAGTCCACAGCTAACATTCTTGTTGCGTTTCTGCAACGCATTATAGTACAACTTACTGTGGTGGCTCGTGGCGACTTTGTACTTCAATTGCCCCCTTTCGTGCTCGGGTCTGTAGGGGTAATGCAGATAGAAGAGTTCATTCTTCATCATCTTCTTTCTCATGCGATGTGGCCCTTCGGTCATGTCCAACATCCATTTGTCGAAGGTGCATGGCAACGGCGAACCCCACAAACCTCTCTCCCTCGTCAACTCGGTCTCGGTCTGGAGCCACTCCTGATGAACATAGCGCTGAGTGTGCTGCGTCGTGTTAACGTGTTGACTGCGTCGAATTTCGACCAATTCCTTGACAAGATTCGCATGACTCAAGCCCCAATTGACAGCTTGCTCCTTGGTCACTCTCACGCGCACCCTGGCGACGTCGTCCTTGCGGACCTTAGTCCTGCTGGCCAATCGCGTCAGCCCGCCAGTGACCTTGTGAATCTTGCTCTGGATCTGATTGTGCAATTCCCACGGCACTCTGTAGGTGGCTTTCCTCTCCGCGTCGACATAATTCAACCACAGCTTGGTGGCCGCCTCCAGCACTTGCTCCCTGACCGTGGTCAAATCCGGGGCTTTGCAACCCTGCGCCGGTAAGACCAACGTGATTTTAAACACCTCCTCAATGGCGGGTTTCTTGCAAACGTACAGCTCCTCCCACACCCTCAGCGCAGCCCCGGCCATCAAATTCCTGCCCTGATGGGCGTTCAGATTATCGTCCTGAGTTTCCAAGTCCGAGCCAGGATTGACGTGCCAGGTGGTCTTCATGTTGCTATCAAGCATGATCTTCATGTCCGAAGTCAGCTGGAGCAAACAGTAGGTGAGACAACCGACGAAATCCAGTTCGTGGTTGCCCGCTCCGAAGACGATCAAACGATGCGTCGTCAATTTATGAAGGGCTTCCAAGACCGACATCTGATCGGCGATGTTATCCGATGGTCTCGACAGGAGGAACAATATAGATCGATTGAGACAATGATAGAGACATTCGAACACGATATTCCCCGAATGCCTCTTCGCCTGTCCAATGAGCTTGATGATAAAGTCGTAGACTTCGTGAGGATCTTTATTCAGCGTGGTCTGCCACAACTTGTCGACTATGCGCGCCGTCAAATAGAAGACGTTGGGCGCCACGTGTTGTACATGCGCATTCTGAAGAGGTACAATCGGAATGGCCGCCTGATCGCCAACCAACATATCTGCCGCAAGCAAATGGTCCATCAACGTGACCAAAATCTCCGTCTGGTATGCGCTTTGCTGGAGAACGCTGGCATTCTCCGAGTAGGCGTCCAAGACAAGATCGATCACGGGCGAGGTCTTCCCCGTGACGTTCAGACTCAGCGAATCGACGACGATCACGCGTATAAAGTCGACGATGAACTGTCTCGCAGGATGATTCGTGAGGTTGAACTCCTCCGTCGGCGACGGCGGCACATAAACCGTCTCGTTCTCTTCGCCAGGGGTCGACGCCCCGGAGCTATAATTCGAGTTGTCCTGGTTGGCTTCCGAGGGGAAGAGCACGCTCGCCAGCGCGCCGAGGACCTCGGCAGACATGAATATCGGCATAAACTCGGGCAGATTGTGGTACAATTGAAAGAGGACTTGAATGATATTGATGGAGTGGTTCTTGAGCCAATCCGGGAGGGTGGAATTCTCCATGTGGACGATCGCCCGCGCCATGCCGAGAAGAACGACGACGGCCTCCATGCAAACGTTGACTTTAGGCGCGACGGAACTCACAGGCTGGTTATTCACCGAGGTGCCCCAGAGGAACGCCCACACCGAGTCCAGATCGAATTTCGTGTCTATCGGCAACAATTTGGCAGGTTGTCCCATCATCAAGCCAGTTAGCAGAAAATAAATTTCGGGGATTTCCAGATGTTGCGGCAGTAGCCAACCGAGGTGTTGAAAACCGGGTATCTGGAGCGAATCCGACTTGGCATCCGCATTGTGAGTGTTGATAGGCCCGCCGAGCATCAACGCCATCTTGTTCTGCGTGACTTGATCCGTGAAGCGCAACCAACCGCCGTTGAACGTCCCATCTCTGAATCTATTCAAAAACGTGGGCGTAGAGCACATCACGGTGAGTATGCGCATGCCTAGAATCACCGTCGTGCTGTGCAGGTGTTCCTGCAGGAAGAGCAACACCCAATCGAAACCGAGAATCTTGCTGATCTCATCGCAGAGCATCAACGTCACGGCGTTTCTGTTCGTGAACAGCAGAGAATGGATCAGGGACAAGCAACGATTGCGCAGCAGGATGTGTTCGCCCTGTCCCTCGCGCTCCGCATCGCTCTCCATCAATACCAAGTGCTTTTCAGACGCGTTCGTCGCGGGCAAAGTCGAGGCGATGAACTGGCCCATAAATAGCAAGTCCATGGGCCTCGGCTGGCCGGTGAGAAGGACGGCGAGCAGCGAGAAGAGCACTTGGCGCGTCGCCGCGTGTTTAACGTCAGGCATAATGTGCAACAGCTTGGTCACCAACTGCAAATCGCGCATGATCCAGGTGTTGTTGCGCTTCTCGCTCGATTCCGTCGCCAACTCCAGCAGGTGTTCCAAGTGCGAGCGCAGCAACTCGCCGGGTGCTTCGCTCCACACCTCCAGATCGCAGAGGAGGTCCTGGAAGGCGGTGAGGTTTGGTATGGCGGAGGTCTCGCGCCCGCTGTCGACGGTGCCCACCAGACTGAACGCGAGATGCAAGATGTGCGAGTTCAACAGCGGCCGCTTCCTGCGCAGCAACATGGCGAGCGTCTGATAGCCCCGCTTGCGGTCCATTTCGGCTTGCGCGGCTTTGTTGCTCCGTACGACGCATACCAAAGACTTCACCGCTGCGTACAAGGTCTCCACGTCCTGCGCCATTGCGATCAGTCCGAGCAGGACCGCGCAACCGCCGACCGTGTTGCCGACGCTGGCTACCGGCCGCGGACAAAACACTCTCACTCCCAGATATCCGATGACCACGCCCCCCAGCGACCTCGACGGGCCGGCCAAGTGCCCGGCGCTGTTGTGCAATATCCTGATGGGGGTGGCGTTCTCGTGGCTGGACATTCCGAGCTGTTTGGCGATAGATTTATTGTCGGTGCGGCTGTAGACCTTGCGGATTTTGCTCAACGTCAGCTGATTGACCGCTTTGGCGTTCAGCCCGAAGATGACCTTCTCTTCGTTGATGGCCTGCATAGGTTCCGGGGTGGCGAGGTTGGGTGCTTGGAAGGAGCCCATGTAGTGGGGGCCTAGCTGATAAATGTGGTTGACAATTGTTGGGGTTAATACCTGCGAAGTGGAGAGACGTTTTTAAGGTTACTTTAAAGGTTACGTTCCGCTCTTTAATAACTTTATGTTACTTACTTCTTCAAGTAAATGACATGGTCCCTGTTTCCAGCAAAGCTTCGAATAGCGCCGCCATGCTGGCGGGGTGCCGATGAAACCGTAAATCGACGACGCCACCGTTAGATTGGCACTGCCCCCGCCAGGATTCTGCGAGATATAGTGCAGCTTTTGCGTGTGCATGTGCTGTCCGTCTAAATACAAGCTGAACGACGAGTTTTTCAAAACGGCCCGATTCAACACCACCACCAGATGATGCCACTGGCCTTCTTGCAATATGTCCGGACACCAGACGCGGGCGCCATTTTCCCCAATACCTTCCGGTTCCCATTCACCTATTTCTAACAACAAGAAGCAGAAATGCAAACGCCTAGTCCTACTTGTCACACTTACGATTTGGTATGTGCGTCTCCTGGGTAGAAACGATAATCGCCTTGTCGCGCGCTGACAAGACAATCGACAAACACACCAAATGATCGTCCCTGGTGCTGTTGAGATTCCGCACGAGCGTGAGCAACCTCACGCAGTGCGGGTCCGTCCGGGGATCGGAGAACTTGTCCACGCAAATCCAACTGGAGAACGACAGGCCGGTCTGCGGGGGGAACATCCTGTCGCCTGCACCGATGCCCCCTAAGACCGTACTGTCAATACTGACGACGCTTGGCGTGTTCAACGACTGCGGCGCGATGCTCGGCAAGTACAAACAACCGAAGCCCTCGGCGCTCATGTCGAACTCGACAAAAGGCGGCAGGGTGCAAATGCTCTGCGCCCGAAAATCCTTCGGCGTCGTCATGGACACGATGGTTTTGATTCGCGTCAGCGGCACGGGCCCGCCGCCGACGTCGCTGGCCTCCAGGGGGATGCAATTCAACGGATTGCCCAGTCGCAGAAACTTGCGCAAGTCGATCGGCTCGAGTGCCTGCGCCGCCAGGCGTTCCAGCATGTACTGGAGGGGACTGTGCAGGGGATGGTCTTCATTCTGCAACGGCGCCGACCCGATCGTCAACAAAGTCGACACGAATCCGCTGTCGCACATTATTTGCTGGTTCCGTTCGCTGCGCACCAATGATTTAATTATTTCCGCCACGTAGAATTGCAACGCTAAGGTATTTTTTACATCGGGACTCTACAACAACGTTTTAGCGGTTAACATCGTAAAACACTTTTGAAAATTACTCATACTTACTTCTATACAAGGAAGTAACTGTAACATGGCGACCACAACGCCGGGATGTACGATAATCGGGTCCGGCGTGGGGGGATTCAAGTTGAGAGAGTTTACAGCCGAACGTTTGCCGGAATTATTCACGCTGGGGTCGGTGGAGGGCTGTCGGGACAAAGATGGCGACTTGGTGAGTTGTCCGGCGTTGATATGCGGTTTGTCGAAGAGATCCAAGGCCACGTCGTAAAGCAATCGATAGATCACAGCGACATGCGCCAAGTTTGCCGGCGTTTCATCCGAGAACCTTAAAATATCCTCCAAATTACCACCGTTATCTTCAACCGCAGCCAACTACAACTTACTGAGGGTTAAGGACGTTCCCGACGAAAATATTATGATAAACGTCTTGCAACTTGAGATCCGGCACGGGATCGTGACTCTCGTCGAGCAGGTCAACCTTTTCGACGGTGAAGCACCCCAAAAGCCGCAAAGTATCACAAAGGGTGGTGTTGCAAATCTCGTGGTGGAAAAATTTGGCGTTCGCCGGCTCGAAGCGCATCGCCGTGGCAATCGTGTAGAAGACAACGCTCAAGAGCGAGGGAATTTCGATGGGCAGATTGCCGCTGTTCAGCTTGCCTTCCAAGGCGACCAAAACGCTCGTCACGTAAATGAAGCCATTAACCTGTTTCGAAACAAGATGGCGGCATGTAGACAAAATGGCGTCCGTTGAATGTGTACAACTGGTGTTACCTTGCGGAATACCGTTCGCGTTCGATGGGATTCTCTCAGACATAACAACAACGCCCTAAGTATGTCGATTTTCACCTGGAGTTGATCCCTAGGCGCGGCATGCAGCGTAGAAAGCAGTTGGGACATGTCGTCGTCGCCGCCATTTGTCAAAACGAGCTCTTTGATGATTCCTATGCAAAAAGAGGTCATCAACCAAGCCTTCAAATTAAACTTAACCTCGATCGTACCTAGCGCACTCTGGCGGCATTCGATGTAATTAACCAATCCATGTACGCATTTCGCCCCTCCGCACTCCCTCAGAACATTCGCATTGTTCTGATTCCCGGCCAGCAGTATCGTCATGGTCTCGATCACCATGCTCCCGAGTTTTTCTTGCCCCGCGGAAAACTGAAACTCTTTCGCCTTCTCTTGCGCCATCCGTCTGGCCTCCAACAAGTTGGCGTACTGATTCAAGCACGTCACGAACACCTCCAGCATCCCGACCTCTCGATAAACGTCTTTGAAGATGACGTTGTGCTTCAACACGTTGATCAACGTCTGCACACATTTGATGCTGCAGTCCGCGTAGGTCGTGCTGTGCGTCTTAAGGAATATCGACATGGAGATAAGCTCCTTGCAGGGAACGAAATTCAGCTCGAAGACGAGGAACTCGACAAGCTCGAAAAGCTTCAGCTGAATCTCCGGCGGCTTGTGATGCACCTTCTCGATGAATTGGCTGAGCGTGTTTTGATTCTCGAGTATGAAGTAGTTGGCGTTGTCGGAGTGATAGACGCTGCTGATGGCGTCCAGTATGGTGCCGCACAAGATGGCGGAGGTGGACTTGAGGAACGTGTTTTGCAGCACGTGAAAGGCTTGAATGTTGCGCACGCTGATGCCGCATCCGGAGGGCTGGGGCAGGGCAAAGCCTTGCATTTGAAAGAGACTGCTGGTCGACGCTTGCGAGGGTTTCAGCTCCATGAAGCCGCACATGCACAGCGACGTCACCATCAGCACCAGATTGCGGATGGTCTCTTGCGCTTCGGGTGACTTCTCCGTCTCCAGCTTGAGCAGAAAGTCGCTCAGAAAGAGATAGCTCTGCGCCTGTCGGAAGTCGTCGAGGAGCGTTGCGCTGACGTCGCTTGAGTCTTTCAGAAAGCAGAAGACCGTCGCAAACATTTCGACGAGCTCGAGCGGCGCGACATCCGGCATGCGTTTCATGTTGTCTATGCACACTCCAACACATCCTTTTGCTGTAATATTCATTTAAGTGAAACGACGAAAGAACCATAGGAAGTGATGCAAGATACCCAAAAATACCCAAAACAAGATGGCCGACCATAGAAAATAACGTAAAACTTCAAATGTCAAATAACCCAATATGACGGCCAATGCCCAATCAAAAACAAAATTAGCAACGAAGATAATCATACGCAAGAAATGTTAGTAGCAAAAGCAAATAAAAATTAGTAAAAAATGTGCATATATTAAAGAGCAAAAGTTTGTGGAAAATTTGCGTAAAACCACACAAAAATTAAAATTTACACTAAATAATGTCGATAACAGTATGGCGGCCAAGTCCAAAATAAATAAATACACCAAAGGCAAGATGGCCGACCAACACAATCGATCAAAACCCAAATTAGTAACCAAAACAAATGAATACAAGATAACCGGCCATACAAAATGGCGAAAAACAAAAATGTTATAAGTAACAAAATGCCGTACAATATCCAACCAAGATCAAGATGTCACAACATGGTCATTAAGCAACGCGCATTTTTAGTAACGAGAACAAGTGCATAGCGAGTGCAAAACAGCAAAAAACAGGCCAAACCCTTACAATGAATGTAGCTGACGACAGGCGGCGACAGACCGTGCCTCGAGAGCGTCATCAACACCTCAGCCGCACTTTTCCTCCACATAATGTTGTGCTGTGGACACTGCGACGTGATCGCCGAGAACAGCAAATGCAGATCGTCCTTGCGCGCCAGCTCCTCGGCCGGTTTCCGATGACTGCACAGTCGTATCAAGAGCTGCCGGCCAAACGAGAACGGAACGGCATTAAATTACGCTTTCCACGCGTTATGCACATCAACATTGCGCTATTTCTCATTCGCAGCGACGCAGAAAAACATCTTACTTGCACGAATATTTTCTGCAACAGAATACGCCTCTCGCGCGGCGTGAAGTCGCTGTTCGTGTCCTTCCTGTTCGCGTCCTCCTCGTTGACTTCGGGCAGGTCGAAGAACAGATACAAGCACTTGACGAGCGTGCTAGGCACGGACACCTCGGACATGACCTGCACTAGGGTGGAATCGCCGGCGGCGAGGAGGTTCAGCGTCGAGAGCAGCATCCAGCCGTTGCTGCTCTCCTCGCAGTTTTCGATTTCGAGAAATTTCGCTATCGCGCAGCTCGCCATCACGGTGCTCTGGTTAGACGCCCTCTTGCGGATTTCGTTCACCATTAGCAAGGAGACTTGGTGGCAGAAGGCGAGAATGTCCCAGAATTTTTCGTTCATATCACAAGTTCGACTAGATCCAAATACCTTGCGATAGAAACAAAATGTCGAGAATTTAATTAAGGAACACACAGAAAGTTTGGTTGTAACTAGTTGCAGTGTTTAAATATGTTTTAAATATAGATGATCAACAGAACTTACCAAATCCACCAAACACTATATATTGTCAAATTCAAATTGAGACGTATCAGTTCTCAATTTAAACCAACCAACATAATAAATTGGAATTGCACAACTTCAAAATGAACTTTCTCTTTTGAAAGGTAGTCTAGGTAGCCTAATGATTAAGCGCCTAAACAGCGAGCGGTTCGTGGTGTGCGTGTGTGGTGTACCTTTTTTGCATTTCATTTCCATTCTAATTTTGTAGAAAAAGAACTAGAACAATTTAGTCTCTGCTGATGTTTTTCAAATTGAATCTTTTTGTACTCAATTTGATTTAGGTTAGTCTCAATTTGATATTGTTAATTCTACGTATGACACTAAGTTAATTTGGAAATTGTTTTATCCCAACTTGAAACTGATTATTCCCATTTTACCGATGGTAATCAAATTTTAGCGTATATACCATAAAACCCCAAACAGTACCAAATTCGTCACCAAAATCTACTATCAACAAGAATCTAAGAAAAATTTCATATTTCTGCCAACCTATATTTTCAATTTTTCAAATTTTAACTGATCAAGAAGCCAAGCATTCCTGAGATTAGCAAAAAAAGATTAGAAAGACCAGAAACTAGAAAGCTTGAAAATATCCCTAAATTAGTAACTAGAATCTAGTAACCAACGAAAATCGCATTTCACTGCCTCTCGACGAATAGCAAACTTGTGACAAACTATTACCTTGCAAAACAGCGGTAGCATGTTGTAGAGTTTGTCGTCCTTCTCGGCGTCGCTGAGAGGGTGCGCGGGATGCGTGTACTCCGAGAAGAGCTTCTTGAGATGTTGCAAGCCCAGCTGCGTGTGCGGCGAGTCCGGCGCGCCGTCCGCAGCGTCGCCAGAGGCGGACGCCGCGCTGGCCATCCCGCCGCGCAATTTCCGCATAATATTCATGGCCGCGTCGCTTCTAACTATTCACGAACATCTAAAACAAAGCCGCTCGAATACAATCCAGCGCGCGGTCCGCATCAGAACGCCAGCAACCCCATCGGGAATTATCGCCGCATTGCGAAACAATCGAACACACAGATTGCGTTTACGGCGTGCCGTGACGTCGCTGCGCTATTGGTGATGTTTATAAACATAACAAATGAACCGCGGCGGGTCGTAAAACGCGTCGGATCCAATTCGAGCCCCCGCCTGGCGCGCGCGGTTGGCGCACGCTGCGTGGGCGGACGTCGCTGACGGTCGCGAGTGTGCCAGACCGACCAGCATTGATTGATTTCGGGACGGCGTTGCGGGAGCGCTTTCGCCGAACGCGAACACGGCGCCAGCGGACGCGACGTCGCGCGGGACCGCGGAACGCCGTCGATACGTACCTCGCGTGCAGGCGCGCCCTGATTTCGCCTTGCGATGGCATCGCAACGACGCCCATTGCGCGATGTTTTGGTTGCCCTGCTAATGGTCGTGCGTGCACACAAGCGCGCCGCACACGGACGCGCACTGTCAGCGAGTGCCGCTGGAGCGGATCGTGCGCGCTGCGCCGACAGCTGACGAGGAAAACACGACGGCGACGCTCGGCGCGGTGGGGCGCGAACGTGCGTCGCCGAAGTTGCGGCAACGCCGCGCGTCGCGACGACGAACCGACTAGGAATGTCGGAATTGCAAAAATGTATCGATATATATCGAATCGATATATTTTGGAAATATTGTTATGGATCTATAAATAATTAAAGAAAAATATTGATATATCGATATATCGCGCTCGCTTTTAAATAGAATCGGAAATTGTCAAGAATAGATTCTTTGTGCTTCAGTATGATATTTACAACTCGGTTCCATTCGATAGTTCAAATTTAATATCGTTACATCGATGTATCGAAAAATTAAATATTGTCCAAAAATATCGTTAAAACAAAAATAAAATATCGATATATCGATATATTTTTGACATCCTTAGAACCGACGACCGGTCGCAACTTGCGCACTAC
>JAODGE020019140.1:0-40837 GCA_027574965.2 Ecitophya simulans
CGGAGGCTGCGAGGGAGCGTGTTGCTGCCCTGGAGCAGCTGAGCGCTGAGACGGCGAGTGCGCTGCAGGAGTCTGAGGCTGCACGTGAGCAGCTGGAGGCCGAGCTTGCTGGTGTTGTTAATAGGGCTGCTGAGGCTCGGGATGAGCTGCTACTGAAATTGAAGGAAACTGAGGTTGTGCTCGAAGAACAGAAGGATTCGTTTGAGAAGTTACTGGTGGTTGTTTCGGACTTGGATAATGCAATTTTAGTTAGAGATGATGTTATTTGTGAATTACGTGATAGTGATGAGAGATGGAGGGATAATGTGGATCCGTTGTTACCTAGTGATGTTATGAAAACGATTCATTTTAAGTGTTTCGATGGCGATGAATGGGATATTGTATTGAATGAGAAGCGTGAAGAGCTGTTGCAAGCTTTTCTGTGCGATGCGTCTTCTGCGTGTCATGTACTTTTACGTGATGTCGAAGATGTTGTATTCGAGCTGGGCAGCCTTCACGTGGCGTTTGTTGTTACTCACAGTCGTTCCGTGACGAAGGAATGGTTGGATGCACATGTGAATGCATCGTCGTTTCCCAACGTACTTCGTGTGTATTTAAGTCGTCGTGGATCCAAGAGTGAAATGGACATGGTTCGTGATGAATTAATCATCCTAAAGGGTGAGGTTTCAGATGCCGGTAATCATGTTGCAGCGTTGAGAGTTCACGCTACAGAAATGCAGAAGCAACGTGATTCTTACTCTGCGGACATGCTGCTGTGTAACTCTGTACTTGAGCTGGTGGATGAGGAAAATAACGATCGATTGAGATTATTTATGGAGTGGTATATAGATAACCCTTTGTGGAGGCAGTGGATCCCTCTCGTTCACGGACTGGCTGAGGTAGCAAGCTTACTGGGATGCAGCACAGAGTGTACGGGCGCTGAGGTGCGGGAAGTTTTTGCGATTGTAGCGGAGTATCGGAAACTGTGTGGCGAGGGTGTTGTGGAGAACACAGATGACACCCTCACAGAGTGCATTCACAGCATGCGCCGAGCAGTTATTCATCTTTCACCGACTCTGCTGGGTTCCCACTCTGTGTCGTGGGCTGCGTTGCTTGATGAGGCGGTTCGAGTGGCGGTTGAGGGTGTTGGTCTGCTGAGGACTCGTTCGGTGATGATGGAGGAGCGTGCTACCACCGCAGAGGAGGATGCAGAGGTGCTCCGGGCTGCTGCGAATAAGTGTGTTTACACTGCGGAGGACGCCCTTGCACTTGTGTCAGGGGGTGTGTTACCTGCTGCCATCCGGGGCGAGTTGCCGAGTGTGCTGACTCCATTGCTAGCGAGATCGCTGGAAGCACTGATCACACGACTGTCCGACGCCTTCCGCAGACTGTGCGATGCTCTGGAGGTGAGTGGATCTATTCTGATCGGTTTGCAACGCCGAGGTAGTCCTGAGGCGGCATTGCACTCCAGCACGGTCGCTGAGAGCGATCGGGTGCATTTTGCAGAGTTTGTCCTCCCAGACCTCTGCCGTCTTTTGGCGAGTGAATTGGAGGCACTGCGTCTGGAACGACGTGAGGGATGGCTGTCCAGTGACGCGTTGGCAGGAGATGTGGATATGCTGTTGGATGGCATACGTGGGGCAAGTATGTATCTGCAGGGTGCGGTGAGCTATGCGGCACCATCACCTGCACCAGCAGCGGTGTCACCAGTCACAGTGAACCTGGACAGTGGTGTCCTGTCAACCCCACCAGCTCGCAATCGCGCCCTTGCCTGTGTAGATGACGTGGCTGCTCCGGATCACCAGCACAGTCACCGTGCCTCTGTTGATTTGTTGGCACAGATGACGAGGGATGCTGTGCGTATCATTCGCACACAGCACAGAGGCATTACCGAGTGCGTTATTTTACTTGACGACGCCCTCAGCGGCGGCGCAGCGACCGGTGTGGCGGTGCTACCAGCCGCCACCAGCACAGAGCAGCAGCATCACTCCCCGGTGGAGCGACTGGGTCTGCTCACTGAGGCCATCACTGCGGAGGTGAGTGCGCTGCGTGCACAGGGGAGGGCCGCGCTGCGGACACGGGAGCAGACGGAGGCACGGCAAGCAGAAGCGCTTCATCAGGTTGAAAAGGAAGCCAGCGCATTGCAGGAGGCGCTCGCAGCGAGTGAGGGGGAGGTGAATGATGCGTTGGGACAGCTGAAGTCACAGCAGTCCCAGATGGCCCGGGCGAAGCGCAGCTACGCTGCTGTGACGGCCGCCCTGAACCGTTTCACCGAGGGTGTCGCTGCGGTTACGCTCTACCCGGTAGCGACGGCGGGGGCAGGTGAGGGGGCGATGAGTGGGCCTGCCTTGTCACTGCGGCCCCAATGGGCGGAGGGCACTACGCTGGATGAGCAGGGTGATGACGCGGATGCTGGTGCCCTAGCGACTATGGCTGTGCACCACACGTATCTTACCGCACACTGCGAGGAGCTACTGCGGGCGAAGGAGGTAGCGGCGCGCCGAGTAGCTCAGTTGACTGCGGAGGTCGCCGAGGCTCACAACGCGCTCAAGGAGCAGGCCCAGCTGGCCGACTCTGCCGTGCAGGGGCGTGATGTGCGCTTGGAGGCCCTTGAGCACCAGCTGGCCTCCAGGCAGGCCGAGTCGCAAGCGCTGGAGGAGCGACATCAGGAATCCGTGCGGCTGCTGGAGCACCTTCGGGATGCGAATGGGAAGCAGCAGGCCACCACCTACGCCTTGCAGCGCGAGCGTGCGGCAGAGGTGGCGGAGCGGAGTTCCTTCGTGGAGGCAACTGGCATGGGGTCACTGGAGGAGGCCGCGGTGGCGCTAACAGCCACAACTGCAGAGGTACAGCGTGCCCGTGTGGCGCTTCAGGAGTGCACGTCTCGCATGGATGTTTTGATGGAGTACTGTGCAGCCACCCCCACTGCCAGTGGTTTGCTGGCGGTAGTGACCAGCACACTCAGCGAGGTGGCCATGGCGCTGCCAAAGACGGCCGCCACCGACATGACGCTGGGCGTTCGTGTTCGCCAACTCGTCGAGTCGGAGAGACAGTGTCGCACCTTGCTCGGAGATGATGATCAAGCGCTCGTAGCGGCTGGAGGCGATGATGCGAATGGCAATGGAGATGGGCCGGCTGGCCCAACTCGTGCTGCCCTGCTCGCTGCGATGGAGAGCATCGCCGCGCTACTAGGTGGCGACACTGCGGTGCTGCCGGAGTCTGCGGCCGCCGCTGATGCGGTGGTGGCACAGGTGAGTGAGTTGGCACGCCGCTGCACTGCCGATGCGCAGGCGCTATTGAAGAGCCAAGAGACCCTCACTGCTGTTGATGCCCATCTCATGGGCATCGGCACGACGCTGCGTGACGCATACTTGCACAGTCAACCCACTGATACTGTTGCTGCAGCAGAGCCTCCTGCGCCTGAGAGTGGTGGCTCGGTTGCGGTCTCACTGCCGTTTGCGGAGGCACAGGCGATGCGGTACGTGCAGCACGTTCTGACTGCTCAGAAGGCCATCGCACAGTGTGAGGTGACACTCTGCTCCGCACTGGCGTGCCTACCCCCGCTCTTGGCGGATGGCCGCGTGGACTTGGTGGAGCTCTCCAACATGGTGGCGACTAGGGTGCACCAACTCCAGGCCGCAGTGACCGCCGCCTCCGATGCCCTGCCTGACAGCGCAGCCTTTCTTTCTGCTAGCTCGCCCGCGGGTGGAGCGGCATTGGAGCGCTTGCGACCGGAGGAATGGCTGCACCACAAGTGCGTCGCCTACGCAGTCGAGTGTGAGCGCACGCGAGAGCTACTCGAGACTGGGGCCACGAAGACGCAGGAGTTGTTGGCGCATGTGTGGGGTAGCGAGGCGGCGTCCATGGCAGAGAAGGTGGCGGGTCTCGTGTCTGAAGTAGACCGCGCTGCTCAGAACATCCGCGTGGAGGAGATGCTGGAGAGAAGTCTGCTCGCCACCAAGCGGAACTGCTCAGGTGCGCTGATGCTCTTAACGCGAGCTCTCACCGTTGTGGGCAGCGAGTGCGCTTTCGCAGGCGATGATGGCGATGCCGCAGATGTGCTCTCGGCGTTGGTCGAGAAGGCGGCAGCGTCCCTTTTGGGGAGCTGTGGGGGCTCTACTAAGGTTGTCAAGGAGGCGATTGCCTCAGCAGCGGCCGCCGCTGCCACTCACGAGTGCGCTGACATGAAAGCACAGCGGCAACTGCAGGGCACACACATGGGAGGAGAGGAGCCGCTGCAGTCGGAACTTCGAGAGTACAATGAGCTAATGAGGGAGCTCGGAAGCGCATGTGGGTGCGATCAGGCAATGGGTAGCAGTAGCGCTGCATACCGCACGGCATTGCGTGACGCCGTTGGCGACATGCAGCGGCGACTGTCCACACAAGAGGAGGAGCTCCGCAGCGGCAGGGAGGCCCTGATGGCTCTCCGAGCGAGCTCTGACAGTGCTGAGGCTCGTATCCAGGAGCTCACTAAGCGTCTTGTTGAGGCGCAGAGGGCGGCACGAGAGAGTGACACGTCGCAAGCAGATCAGCTGCAGCTCCTGCAGGGTACTTTCCAGCGCATCCATCGTTTGCTACGTGTTCACAGCCCAGGCACGGGCAAACGGCGAGTGGAGGCGTGGACGTCAGCAGAATGCGATGATGTGCAGTCGGCGGTGGTGGCGCTATGCACCCGCTCAAGGGAACTGGAGGAGAAAGTGAAGGATATCCACCGCAACCTCGAGCGTTGTGAGGGGGTGCGGGCGGAGGAGCAGGAGGCGTGTGAGGCACTGACTGCGGAGGCGGAGCATCTGGTGGGCAGGGTGCAAGAACTGATGGAGACGCACGCACCCATTCGACGGGGCTTCGTGTCGGATGATGAACTTGACGACGCCTCCCTCACTATAGACGGCATTGTTGAGCGGTGTCTGGCGCAGCTGGAGCGCAACGAAGTGCGCCGGAGGCAAGCAGAGGAGCGCACCGGCCTCCAGGATCAGAACTGCGCCAGGCTAGTAGCAAGCGTCACAGCCCTGCAGCAGACGTTAGAGCAATTAGAGGGGCAGCTCTCCACTGCCCGCGGCGACCTTGCTGCGGTGAATGCTGCTCATGAGCACGTCACTGCAGACCTGGACAGCCTGCGTCAGCAGCTAAGGCGATTCTTCCAGCACTTCTGCACGGTAGCCGTGGAGGACCTTGGCCTCACATTACCAGACTTTCCGGATACCAGCACGAGTGGTTGCATGGAGGGCATGCATTACCTGGCTACATACATTGGGGAGAAATTCCACGCGGCTACATCCTCGCTGAAGCTGGCAGACATGCACCTGCAACTTAGTTCGGCAACCGCAGCCCTTGCCAACACCGAGGCCGAGCGTGAGGCGCTCCATCGTGCATACGTTGCGCACATACTGCCGCATACCGACGAGCTTGCCGACCTACCGCCGCAATTGCGGCGGCCCATCGTCACACCGACGATGTTGGCAGCTACCGGCGCACGCCTCTGTCACGCCAGCGACGATGTGAGACTCATGGGCAACATGCTGAGCCAGCCGCCGTGCGGGCCAGCGGAGGTGGGCACGCGCAACACAGAGGCGCACCCGGTACCACTGATGGAAAGCATTGCAGCAGCATCGCGGGCTGTGACAAACTTGCAAGACCGCAGCGGTGTTTTACGGGATGTAATCCTGCAGGTGTCCACGGCGGCTCGTGTGTCACCCATCTCACTTGGCACCAGCGAGGAGTCCGACATGGGTCGTTGGGGAGCGGAGATGATGAAGGCGGTTTACCGGGCACAGGCTGCCGACACCGATGTCGCCGCCATGGCGAGCCTGCTAGATAGTATTATAGGCATTGTGCATCACTACGGCGGTGTCATTGAGATGCCCAGCAACGGCGGCGACACTCATCGTGATCACAGTCACACCCTCCCCGACCTGAGCGAAAGCGGCGCTTTGGAGGTGGTGCGGGCAGGGGAACAGCACGCCGTGGTGGCGGGCCTAGAGGCTCTGTTGGAGCAGCTGCGGGCACGCAACGTCACGCTGACCGCGGAATGGCAGTCCGTGATGGACAGCTATTATCGTTTGCAGCAAAATCAACTTGCGGCTGCGGAAAAGATACTGGAGCTGCGGCGGCTTGTGCAGCATAAGGTAGTGGAGGATACGAGGCTGGAGGAGAACCTGCGCTCCTTGGATGCCCAACTGGACATGCAGGCACGCGAGCTGGCGATGAAGTACTACTCTGACCAGGACGCTATTGTGCGTCAGTTCACGGAACTCCGCGAGGCGATTCATCGCACGGTGAAACCCCTACGGCGCGGTTCGCGTGCGTCGATGAGCAATGCAAGTGGTAGCGGTAGTTCTGTCCCGCGGTCGTCTGGCCAATGGTAATGGCACGGAGTGCACATGCTGAGCGCGGCGCAGGCACACATTATCTGTCGTGACTAGAAAGGGGGAGGGAGGGAGTATGGACCCTTTGCAAGTACAATGTACATGCTGATGCGTCACATGGTAGTAAGCGCAATCGTTAGTATTCCTTCCTTGATGTAATGAGAGCGCAAGAGAATCAAATGGTGCGTGCCTTGCTTTTATCATTGGGGGGTGGGGAAACTGTCTGTGGCGTTCTTTTCTTTTTTAGACTTCTCAGTCCAACACTGCCAAACTTGTTTTCTATTCAATCACCTTAGAATGGGGGAGGCCCATCCACTAGCCTAGCTGGCCCTGCCACAGTTTTTGTGTCACAGGCTTTTCTCTCCTCCTTGTCGGCCTCAGTCCCGACCACTAAAAAAAAACAAAAGCGCACAGGCTCCACTCTCATGATCATCACACTTACGTTACCCCTTTTTCTGTCCTTTCAACTCTTTTTTCCCCTTTTTGATTGCTGTTGTTTGCTACTACTGGTAGCACCGTGTTTAGTTCCTCCTCCTTTCCCCTTCCCCCCCTCCCCCATAGTTGATTGGGCAGTTTTCACTTTCAAGTATATACGCATTTATAAGATATACACAGTTGCACATCTCATCCATCAAAACGGAGCTGAAACTATTTAAAAAAATAGGGAAAGAAGGAAAGCAACAACAAGAAGAGCAAAGTGGAGTGAAGCGCAACCAATAAGGGGAAAAGAAAACGCGAACAGATTTAACTTCTATAATCCATAGCGGAATAAAAGGATATATATATATATAGATAGATTATACCTAGTAGTATTTCAGCCGCACACTTGGTTGTGCTCTTTCTTTGCATTCTTTGCCCCACTACGTGGCACCCACGTTCTTCATTGTTGCATACTTGTGCATCCACAGGGCCACTGCAAAACTCGACTGCCTCTAATTCGCACAGTTACTGACCTTCAAACGGGAGAGGAAGAGTACGCGACAGTCAGTGGCGTGAGGTGTGCGTGTGTGTGTGTGTGCATCGACATATGAGCATCACTGGAAGACGCATCCTTTCATCTAGTCCGTATTATTAGCGTAATTGCTGTGCCGTCCGTATTTTTTTGGTGTGTGTGTGTTTTGTGAGGAGGCTGGCTTGTTGTATCGCAGGGCACTTCTGTAAGTGTATCAGCGCCAGAGGTTGTTGTTGCGTTGCCTTGCTTATATATATATTTATTTACAATATATCTAGTCGGTCTCTCTCTCCCCCTCTCCCTTTGCTTTGCAACTTCGCGAAGCGCACCTATCTATACCCAGCCACCACAATGGAGTACGTTCCCACTTCGCCGAATCAGCAGCTGGGTGGCCGCTCACATGGGAGCAGTACACTGCGCTGCGACAGCTGGGAACTTCGAGAGACAGAGGCGCCCACGATGGGTGCTATTCCAGTCAGCGAGTCCCTCTTCTCCGTTGGTAACGGCTTTATCGGCATCCGGGGCCACACGGAGGAAGACTTGACACCACATCGCAGCCGACACCGCGGCCATGACCACACACACCATCAGCAACAGCATGCTCATAGCCAGCACGGCAGAGCAAGCAACAACACCACCAACAACAATGGCGATGCCAACGGAAACAGAATGGTGAGCAGCCCCGGCTCAGCAGGGGCGGCGGCGAGAAGGACTCCGCAACAGCCTATTGCGACGTCACCGCCGCCGTCGTCGCCACGTGGGTATAAGAGGGAGACACAGAAGGTGTCCTCAGTGCCAATGCGATCAATCCGCGGTTCCTACTGCGTTGGGTTCTACGAGCAACGACTTCTGAATCGCCCCAGTAGCTTCTTTGTTGGCATCTGCACAAAGGAGTGCTTCCTCCTGCGCACACCAGATGCCTTTTGCGTGGACGTCTATCTGGCGGGCGAGCACGTGTCCGCCTCCACTGGCAGAGTGGTGTCCATGACCCGGCAGCTCGATCTCAGGACGGGTGAGCTGCGGCGGCGCATGGTGTGGGAGTCACGCGGCAGGGAGATTACGATAGAGTCTGTCCGCTTCGCCTCCGCTGTTCGACAGAACATGGCGGTACTGCGCTACAACGTGTCGGCGCGCAACGTGCACAACACCGATATCAAGATTGTCTCCCGGACACAGGTGCAAGGAGGCGGTGCGGAAGGGGGCTATGCTCGGCACTACGATATCGAGCAGGTGGCAACGCGATACTCCATCCAGGAGGCCTCCAGCGTGGTGCTGGTGCGCACACACAATAGCTGCCGCCACCTCGCTGTTGCGGTCGCGGAACGCTGCACCTCCACGTTGGTGGAGTCGATTCCTAAGGTGTTCGACTCTACGGTGGCGGTGAGCCTGTCTGGGAGCAGCATCTCGCACAGCGGTTCCTTCCTCACCTCACCCGCCATCATGAACCCGGGCACCTTCTCCATGCCAGCGTCACCCGCATCGCCATCGGGGACGACCACTCTCACCCCCAAGTGCTCCGAGACGGACACTGGAGCCGAAACCACCTTTACCAGCTGCATCTCAGAGCGCATGACCATTGAGCTCGTCAAGTTCATCGGATTCTTTGGCGACTCCGACGCACCCCAGGAGGAGCTGTGCGATCTGGCGCTACAACGCGCACGCGCTGCTTCGCTGGACGGTTACGACAGCTTACAACAAGAGCACCGCCAGGCAATGACGCGCTTCTGGGAGGGAGCCGACGTGAAACTGGAGACGACAGATCGCGCGATGCAAGGGGCCTTCCGCTACAACATTTTACAGATCAACATGTCCTGTCACCTCTCCTCCACTCAGGGCTTCCCGACGCGAGGCCTCACAGGAGAGGTGAATGGGGCGCTGCACCAGTGGGACGTGGACGCCCTTATCATACCTTTTCTCACGCACATCTATCCCGAGAAGGCCCGCGCGCTGCTCTGCTTTCGCATGGGCACACTTCACCTCGCAAAGGCCATCGCGAGTGACCTCGACATACCCCGTGGTGCCATAATTCCCTATCGCACCATCAACGGCAGCGACAGCCCCACTCCGTACTGCGCCGCCTTCCTCTTCGCCAACGCCGTCACCGCCTTTGCGATGCAGTACTACGTCACCGCCACCAACGACTACTCCATCTTGCAGAGCGGCGGCGCGGAGCTGGTGCTGGTCACCGCACTGGTGTGGCTGGAGTGGGGCACGTGGGAGAAGGGCACCTTCAACCTCCGCTGCGTCTCCGGCCCTGATGTGTACAGCGGCGTGTCGGACAACAACTTCTTCACCAATGTCATGGCGCAGCATCACCTACAGTGGGCGGTGCAGACGGCAGAGTACATGCGGGAGGCGGCTCCGGAGAAGTGGGAATCGTTCCTGCAGAAGTGCCAAGTGACCGTGGAGGATCTCACCGCAATGCAGCGCGCCGCCACTCACATGACACTCGCCTTTGACGCCACTCACCGCATCTATCCTGTGGATCAGTCCTTCATGCGTAAGAAGCAGTGGCGCTTCAGTGAGAAGAACGGATGCGGGCACCTGATCAACACCTTTCACCCCAACGTCATCCACCGACATCAAGTGTGCCGCATACCCGACGTTATGCTCGCGATCATGCTGTTACCCGATCGGTTCACGTCAGACGAGGTCAAGGCAAACTTCTCCTTTTACGAGTCCATCACCTCCCGCGACTCCGCCCTGCGCTTCGTGATCTACAGCGTGGTGGCGTCGCGGATCAACATACCCGATAAGGCCACCTCCTACTTCCGAAAGGCGCTCTTTGTGGATGTGGGCAATATCATCGGCAACACCGGAGCCGGCCTCCACTCCACCACCGCAGCGGGGTCATGGTGGACTCTGGCGGTCGGCTTCGGCGGCATGCAGGTCGTGAAGGGCGTCCTGCACTTCAACCCCACGATGCCGGAGGACTGTAGCGGGTACCAGTTCAACGCCCGGCACAGGGGCTGCCTAGTGCGCGTCAATGTGACCCAGCGGCTGGTCACCTACACACTGCTTGAGGCGGCAGCTGGCGTGAGGGAGATGCTGGTCATGCACTGCGGGGAGAGTAAGGTTTACCTCCACCGCGGCATTCCGGAGGCGGTGCGGCTGTTCCGTGAGGTGCGCGTCTTTGACTTTGACTGTGTCATCTTTGAGCTCGACAGTATTGTGTCCGACATAGAGTCGGTCCACTACGAGTCGTGGCGGAGAGCGCTGGAGCAGCACTTTCATGAGACCAACTTCCCCGAGTTCGTCATGACGAAGGAGCTCTATCTGGCCTACCTTCGGCATGGCAGGCCCTTCTCCGGGCTTCAGGCGATCTTCACAAAGTACGAGCGACCGCTTCTGTCCATCGGTAGCCCAATCGATGGCGAGCTCGTCCCGACTCTGTATGGTCTCTGCCGGCGCAAGCTGGCGGCCTTCCGGGCGTACGTGCAGGAGCACGGCCTCACCTACCGCGAGGGCGCCTTCCAGCTGCTAGCCAGTCTCCGTGAATTCAGCATTGTCCTGGGCTGCGTGACGGGGAGCCGCAACGGTCGCTGGTTGCTCAATGAGTCCCCGCAGCTCCTCATGATGTTCGATGATGTCGTCGATGGCATCGACGGCGAGTCCCGCAACTTGCGCTGGCGCCCCGAGATGGACTATTTTGAGGCCTGCGCAAAGGGCCTGGACGCGGCACCGCATCGGTCCATCATTGTGATGGATGGCATTGACGGCTTCTCGAAGGCGAGCATAGAGCGCTTCTGCATGGTCCTGGACGTGAGTGCCGAGCCCGAGGAGGTACACCTGGAGATCCCCCGGCGACTCGCGAAGTCATTTAAGGAGGTCACCATCGAAATGCTGGACGAGTACACATCCAAGGACGGGGTTGTGCATCACGGAGAGACCGCTGCTGCACGTACAGCATCCCGTAAAGACCGACTGTCACCAAAACGCACCTCCCTGGGGGTTCCAGAGCTTTCAGGCAGCGGAACACCGATGACTCCGGGTACGCTGGATACTTGACTATGGGGGCAGGACGTACGGAAACCAGAAAACAAATCTGAAGCGCCAACAGTAGAAAAGATACAGAGAACATTATTGGGGAAGTCTACACGTATACATATTCGCACACACACGTACACAAGTGATGATGATGGTGATGTCACATATACTACTTGACAGTTACTGTGCGAGGTGCTAACTTCGCAGGATCTAATAAGGGATGTGGCCCACTCGCTCCATCGTCGCCATCATTTCTTGGCCTCTCTCTTTGTCGTTCATCTGTATGCATAAACGTGTGTAAGAGAATGGGCTTGCCTGTGTGTGCATGTGTGTGTTTTCCGTTACCTCATGTAAGGTCATTTTCTACAGTGGTTGACCCTCTCGCCACCGTTTCTCTGTGCACGCACACGTACACATAAACGTACACACACACGCATATATATATGTATATACAGAAAATATATTTGTACTTTTATTGCTCAATCCAGATTGTCCATTTATTATTTAAAACTCTACGTTCGGTGGTTTCACGCTGGGAGTATCCCTTTAGCACTTTTTGATTATGTTCGTGCCCAGTGCACGCATACCCAGTGGCAACCCCCAGTTCTCCTCCTCTTCACACTCCACATCGTTGTTACTCGTTATTACAGGCAAACATACAGATCGAGAGAGAGAGAGTGAGTGAAGATTAGAAGTACAAAACACGAGCGTGATTGTGTGGCGGGTAGGTGGCAGCGCAGTATGCGGTTGTCTTTGTTGTGGTGGTTGCTGTTGTCATCCCATGTGTGCTTACCTACCATTTGTTGAAGTAAGCGTCAAGTTGTGAATCTATGCGTGCACCTGAGTGTGTATTCAGTACACCTGCTAGCGCTAAAACACAAAAAGATAGACTGCGCAAAATGAGACATTGAGAAGTGTTCACATCTGTGTGTGTGTGTGTATGTGTGTGCTCCGGTGTGAAGTCATTCAGCTACACCTGCCAATTATTAGCGCTTGTACATGCATATGTCTGAACGAGCGAATGCCATTTTCTCCTGCTCCTTTCTGTCCTGCGGTTTCCGCTCCCTTACCAATTCCACTTGAAACTCCTCACTGTTAGGATGTTTCAAAAAGGAATATATATATCTAAAGAGAAGATCAACGATCATCAACAAAACACGTCCATACTCGAGGGGACCGTCATAGAAGGTTTCGAGTACTTGATCACTTATTCGCTCACCACTTAGTCTCATAGTGATCCACATCATTTTGCATGCAGAGGAAGTTCCTGCACGCTTCCAAACGTGGTGACGACCACCACCATGAACATCGCCCTTTTCCAGAGACTGCGGACGATGTCCCTGGGGAGGCAATGACTGACCTACTGAAGAAGCGCTCTACTCGCACTGTGATGGCGCAGGCAAGGCGGAAGCGTCAGAAGCGCGGCTTTGCTATTGGCACTGGTGCCTTCTTCCTCTGTGTCATTGTCTACTTGTGTGTATCCGCGCATCGCATGAGTGGCAGGAACACCGTGGCTCTAACCACTAACGACGTGGAGGTGTTGGAGGCTGCCAGCGCGCAGGTTGAACAACAGACCACGGTGTCGTCCTACACACACCTGATGGAGGTGTCGGCGCACATCAGCGCCGCGCTTGAAACTGCTCTTACTGAGCAATTGAATCAAGCAGAGGGCTCTGGAGGTGGGAAGGCAGGTGTGAGCGAGAGCATCTTGGAGGCTGCTGGGGAGGCCCTGCAAAAGACTGCTGACCTGTCCTTCGCAAAGCTGCGTGGCATGCTCCTTCAAGAATCAGATGCTGCACTGGCGTTGGCACCCAAGCAATTGATGCGCCAAATGTTTCTGTGGGTGGCGAGCACGGTTCATACGCTTAACTCGGCCCTCACAGAGTACTACCTCCACAACGATAACACTACTCAACACGCGCGCTGTTTGAACCAAGCTATACTACTGCTGGAGTGGACGGATCGGATTGAGAGTCCACACTTCTTCAACTGGACCTCTACCCCGTGCCGCTCAGTGGCGCGTGGTGGTGGCATCGGCGACGGCAGTCACGCAAGCCTACCGGAGGTGTGGATGCGGTTCTGTGAGAGCTCGCTCTCCTCACGCGCCGCCACGCGCACTCGCATGGCCGCCTCTCTGGAAGAACTGATTGCCATGCACCCTTCCTATGCGCCGTTGCGACTCCAGTACGCCGCGGTGCTTCTGTTGCGCGACGCCCCCGGCTCCGCGCCGCGCTCTCACATTCGCTTCCTTTGCGATGAACGTCAGAAACTGTCCAAGTACATGAATGTGGATGCGGCGCATGAGGCGGTGCTGAGCCTTTTGGAGGCTTACGCGCTGCCATTGGAGGAGGTGGAGAGCGAGCTGGTGCAGCGTGTGCAGAGTGGCCTTCGTGTTGTTGCGAATTGCGAGGGCCTAGCACACCCGTTTTCCACCGCCACTTGGCCAGCCAACGTGCTGCAGGGCGCAACTCGCCCTGCACTGATGGGGAAAGCAGAGCAGTCGAAATTGCTGATGAAACTGAGGCTGGTGCTGGGCCCTGAGGACTCAGATGTGCTCGTACCCTTCTCTGGCTGCTCTTAGCTGCATGTCAGCAGAGAGGTGCTATGGAAAAACGATTTCAGGAACAGGGCCGTGTTCGCTGGGACCCGCTACTCGATTGATCACAACGTGGTGGATGGTCAATACGATGTGTAGAGCATTACGACCCACACACATGCTCACGCAGTTGTGCTAAAAAAAGAAATAAGGATGCCCCTCCTCTTTCTCTCTATATATATTTATATATGTGTATATGCCTCCCCCCTCTCCCTCTCAGGTGTTGTGTTAGTTTTTTTTATTCTCTTCCCTCTCTTTCCACAGTTCGCCTCCCACACAACAGATCACCAAGGCGCTCGCACTCATGAAATGGCTACTTTTCGTTGTGTTCATTATGCTGGCACGAGGTGGCGCTGCCATAATTGACAATTCTGTCGCCGCAGCATTCAACGAGCCAGCACATAATTACGACGTTATATTTGCGGCGGAGCCGATGCGCGCGAGCCGCCTCACGTCTACACCACCTGAGCGACTCTACCCAATGCGCAAACGGGACGGCACACTCTATATTTGCGAGCTCCCGGACGAGCAGCAGACCGACCTCTACGACCATACTAAACAGAGTAGCTCCTCACTGCGGGTCTGGCCCGGTGAGGAGGTGCCGGAGGTGCTTACAGGGCCACTGGATGCGCTGTTAGCGAGGCACAGTGAGTGCCCTGTGATTAGCCACGGTTGGTGGCTCTATGAGCTGTGCTGGGGTCGCTACGTCAGACAGACGCACTACGCCGAGAAGGAGCGCTTCAGACGCCTCCTCCCACTCGTTCAGCCGCCAGACCCCGGTGGGTTCCCAGGTAAGGTGAACGCGAACGAGCATTTCTTTCTCGGGCTACCACAGCCCACGCGGGTGGGGCTGAACGTAGATGCGGCCCCTACGGACCCCGAGGAGCTGGATCCCATTCTGACGGAGCTGCGGAGGTCACCACCCGCCACGCATCGCTTCACCCTGAAAGTAAATGGGAAAGGTAATCGATATCTGAGCACCACCTATGGTGGCGGGACGATGTGCGAGCACATGGGCAAGAGGCGTGATGTGGAGCTGCGTCTCTACTGCGTAGGGTACGACGAGCTTTCAAGTATGAAAGTAGAGGAGACTGGTGATTGCACCTATGTGGTATCGCTTCTGGTTGAGGGAGCCTGTATTGATGAGCTGCAGATGAGAAAGGTGCACCACACAATTGTATGCTACCCGACACCATTGTAGCCACAGAGCATTCGGTATCACCTTTACTCCCCGTGGGAGGATGAGCAAAAGCGGAAACAATAGAAAGGTAATATCGCGAGCAAAATGGTGCGATGTGGTGGGGGTGAGAGTAGCCGTCACGTGGGAGCTATGGACGACTAACGGCATGGGCTTATTGAAATTGTGTACCATATAGATATCGTGTACTGCACTTCTATATGTGTAAATGGTGCATACCAGAGTGTGCGTGTGTGTGACGTGAGGTGAGAACGCGAGGTCCTGATAGTTCGTGTTTTGGTTTTCCTTTATTTTGTGCCCATGAAAACTGACTGTGTTGCTCTTTGTACGCCAAACGTATGGACACACACACAAACGCAAACACAAACACACACACACACACATACATTACAAAGAAACATATTGTCTGTGTTTGTTTAATTAAATTGCCCTCTCCTATTCCTATGTATCTGTGTATGTGTATATGTAAATGTGCGATAGAAAGAAGGATAGTGGCATTGCTCATTTCCCTTTCGGTCCTCCTCCCTCCCCTCAAAAAACATCCCCAACATAAAATATCTCTGGTTAGGACTTGCAGTCATGAGTGATAGTCGCAGTGAGTGTTGCACACCACCGACTGCCGCCCGTGGGCCGGTAACAGCACTCGCTACGTCGAGTAGCGGGTCACCAATTCTACTTGTGGGCGTCAGCAATCAAGTCTCCAGCATCAGCTCCTTCAGTAGTAGCGCATACTTTGAGGAGCAGCTGATTGCTGAGTTACCAAAGGGGGCAACGGTGAACGCATTGTCAAACTGCGGTACTTATGTCGCTGTCGCGAGCGCGGACACTATTCTGGCGGTTTCTCTATTTCATGATACGAGCAGTGAGCATCGTCGAGGAGTCAGAACTCCTCAACGACTGTTGTCTGCTGGCGGTGCACGAGTTTTACACATGGCACACAACTGTGTAACTGGTGTACTAATCGTGCTCACATCCATGAACACTGCATATATATGCAATGATAGCGATGTGGCGGTAGCCCTCTCGAACGCTGGTGGTCACAGCACAATGCCTTTCCAGATGGTGCAAGGCCCCTGTGTCGGTGTTGTATTAGCTGCAGGGTCTCTTCTGACGGGGCGTTCCGGGTCAATTGACGGCGTTGTGCGCGCCTTTTCCGCTGGGTACGGCGGAGATGTGGTGGAGTGGGAAATCCCATCACAGGCCGCTGCACACGGCACCGAGCCACAGCGTGCCATCTCTCGATTGTGCGCGCACAGCGCTGGATGCGCAGTCTTTTCCGTGGTAGCGACCGCACAGGGGCCCCGCACTGTCACTGGCAGTGATCCCGGGAGCGCGTGCGGATATACGTTGGTCGCGACCTGCAGTGATGATCGCACTGCCACACTATTTCAGCAGCAGGAGCGAGGCAACTCACAGGACGGCCAGTGGGCCTGTGTATGGAGAGGTTGTGGCGGTGGCTTCTCGCGGAGTCGTGTCTTTGACATTGCCCTGCATCCGTGCGGGACTCAGCAGCGCGTGTGGTATGCGGTTGGAAGCGAGGATGGCAGTGTGCAGGTGATCCAGATTCGCGTTGGTAGTGCGTGTATGGCGGATTGCAGTGACGACACCACCAACGCCGCCCCCACAACGGGTGAGATTCTCCTATATCGCCGCGAGCAGCACAGTGGCCGCGGCACGTACCGTGTGGCATTCACGGATGTTGGGAATTCCAGCGGCAGTGACGAGGACATGCCCAACTTAGTGTCTGCTGGTTTTGATGGCGCCGTGGTGGTGACGCGTATTTCACAGCAGCGGAGCGCATTCCGGCTGTCAGCACTCCCACCACCTCTCATCACTGCCACCGCCGGGGAGTCCGCGTCTACGAAGGGTCATCGTCCTCAGAGGACTGTGATTCGCTGCGTGCACATGGACGACATGGGACGTGTGCTCGTGTGTACAGCGGAAGGGCAGATGTGCATTCAGTCAGGTGAGGAAGCTGGCGCAAGGGCTGCGAGGACAGTGTGTGGTGATGACAGTGATAGGATACCGGATAGAGAGCTGGACCTTAAACCTCAGGATATCTGGCAGTGTATTTCATTGAACGCTGCCATCGGTGATTGCCAGCACGCGGGAGGAGAAAAGGAGGGGCGACGTGGCTCACACTTTCCCACCACCATCGCAACCGTTAGCACCGCTACTGCTGCTTCTGGCGCGCATGGGTGTACTTATGCTCTGGTGGGCACTACGTCGGGCACCGCATTCTGCGTGCGATACGGAGGACAGATCGCCCCAGAGGTGGGTTTGCTCACTGCCTGGAGTGAGTATGGCAAGTGCTGCGCCATCACACCACTTCATGCCAGCCCCCATACACAGAGCACACGCATGATCCTCTCAATACACGCGAGTGTTTCTTTTCTGGTGAGCGAATTTCTAGCCGGGGAGGAGGGCGGCCACAGCCACCTGCGTGCCCTCTATGTGTGCGGGATGGGGTGCTCTGGTGTGGCGGTGACCACCACCTGCGGCTTCCTCACTGGGCCACAAGCGAGAGACGTGTGTGTGATAGCCGGGGATAAGAAAGGGTTCCTTCACGTCTTTGGTCCTCTCCCGGAAGTCGTGGGTCATGGCACCGAGGACTCACCCACGTGGGAGCCGGTAAGAGTGGAAGCCTCGTACAGAGCAAAGGTGTTTATGGACTCTTTGCCAGTCAGGTTTGTGCACTACTGTGCAACCGCAGCGCAGTCTCTGCCACACGCGCTCGTGCCACTAACCATTGTCGCCGATGAAGGCAGGTACACCCATGCGAGCCTGCAAGGCATTTGGGAACACGTGCGCGAGACGGCGACCGGCTGCACAAATGAAGTGATGACCTCAACAATGGCAATGTGTGTGTCACCTCTTCGCTTCCCATGGAGTGTGTGCGATGTGCTGGCGTGCACGGAGAGCACATGGGTGGCGCGGCATGGAACGTGTGTGTGCGTCTATGCTCGTGCTTCTGGGAGGTACGGGTGGCAGCTGGTGGCCTCCTATGATGGAGTGAAGGCACCGCGCTTGGTGGAGGGCCGAATCGTGCTCACGCCAGGGCAGGCCACCAAGCGTGTACTGATGGTGCACTGCTCGGATGGGTTGCACCTGGAGGGAGGCCGCTTCGATGCATCCGGAGATAATGATGGCCGCGATGGTTGTCGCTCTTTTTCCAAATCGGACTCCACAATTGTGCGTGGCGGCGATATCCCCGGGAAAGACTTTAACTGCGCGTTGTATGTTCCCGCCCCACTGGACTGCTTCGTGTACGGAAACGAGAATTCCTCCATGGTCGTGCATGCGCGCGAGGCAGTGACAGCATCGTCAGTGCTGTCGCTGCAGGACAGAGTGGGCACCGCCCCCACTGCGCCAGCGCCACATCCACTTGTGCACCTAAGCATGCCAGCAAACTTTTGTGGTCCACACCACTCCAACATACTCGCGCTCGCAGTACTGCGCGTCGGCCCTGGCGATGAGTGCCGCATTGTGTCTGTCGGCAGCATTGCTTCTCTTGCTCTGTGGGAGTGGTCGCCAGTGTGGCAGTGGCGCGTGCTGGCGTGTCGGAGCGCTGAGCCCCGCACTGCTTCTACTGCTCAGAAGGGGTGGGAAAGCGTCCCGCGATACCTGTGTGTGTGCTCGCTACCGGGTGATGGATGCACGGTAGTGATTGGCGGTAGTGATGCGTGTCTCCATGTATACTCCGTCGACGAGTCACCGGCGGGTCGGGTGGTGGGGGTCGTCTGCAGTGCCAGCGGAGTGCTAGCTAGCACCGGCCTACATGCGAAGGCCATCATGGCAGTGAATGTGCTAAATAGCAGGGACCACTCGCTACAGACACCATCCGCTGCGGGTGTCGTCATCGCGGGAGATACAAATGGTACTGTCTACGTGACGGCCACATCATCTGTACAGACCTACGCCACACTTCGCCTAGAGCAGTCCTCCGTGAATGCCATCAGTCCCGCACACTGGAGGAGCACTGCTGGCGGCCCCGGGGAACAACACACCACATGGCACTTCGTTTCCCTCCACGATTCGGGGAACCTTCACCTCGCCGAGATCGCGCACGATGCGAAGGGCGATGCTTGGTCTGTATCCCCGCTGGTAACCTACTGCTGCGGTATCACGCCTGGACGCGCCGTGCACTGGGTTGCTCTCAGCGCCCCCGTCATGGCCGTGTGCGAAGAGCGCTGGGTCTTGCTGCGTTACCGCGACAGCACAGTCACCGTGGATGAGGAGCGGCGTGTTGGAGTTCGTTGTGTAAGTGGGATGGCGGTGTCAACCGCAGGCGACGGTGGACAACACAGTGTGGCAGTGGTGGGCCAGGGAGTGGATGTGTTTCATTACAGGTGGAGTGGGTCAAGTGGCACCGAGTAAGGAGGCGTGATTGTGTCTGTGCTCACATGTGTTTCATTTCTCTCTCGCGTACGGCTGGATAATACTCTGTACAGTACTTTAATATCACTATTATTTGTGTGTAAGTTCTTCTTAAACAAGCAAATTGTGGCCTCGACTTCCTCCAGACTTGCTCCACATAACTCCTCTTCCTCCTCCCAGGGCAAGTCCACTACTTGGCACACACACATACGTACATTCACGTGCACATGCATCCGCACACACACACACACACACAGAAGCACCACTCCGTGACATCACCTGGCCAAGTAGCAGCCTTGTGAACTCTTTGCCCTCTTTTCCTTTCTTCTGCTTATGTCGCTCATAGCTGCACGCAGTCAAAAGAGTGGCCAATCCAGCAGAGTGGTCGACGTCGTCTTATCAACAAAAAAGAGAGAAAAAAGGAAAGAACACACCTCACAGAAGAGGAGGGGGAGGTGAGTGAAAGCTATTTTTATCTTTGCTTGAAGTGGCCTCGTGAAATCACTCGTGCGTAGCAACCAGCGTGACAAAGACAGGGGGGTGGGGGGTCAGGGCCGGACTGGAAGAGGACGGTAGGTGGATTTCCCATGGGCTGTTTAAGGGAGCACGAGATTGTCCCTTACTACTTTGATTATGGGTGGTAATGCAGTCGGAATTCAAGAACAACGCAGGTTCGCGTGTGTTGACGCGCCTTTTCAGCAGGGCTTCCGGTATGACACAGCCATTCAACAGTCAGGACGCGGTGCTCATCGTGAAGGCACTGCAATCCTTGCGGATCAAGCATGTCGGACTTCGAAAGATATGTGAGAAGGCGGCCTTTTCAATCGCCTCCGCCCCTGCTTCCAGTGTCCCTGTAGCTGTGGTGGTGGACATAACGAGTGCACTGGTTTCGCTGAGAGCAGTCCCGTTGCGAGTTGTGCATCATGTGCTGCCCAGACGCTTTCTCGAGCTGCGCAGTGCGTCAGCTGCGCCACAGACGGTTCAAAAGGCGGCGCTATCGTTAATGAAGATGGGCAGCAAGCATTCCAACACACCCGTGTCGTGGCATGTCCTACGTGTATTGCAGCGAAGCATTGCGTTACACCCAGACGACACAGGACTGCGGCTCGCCTTCATTGGGTTGTATCCCTACACTCCTAATAGCGTAAACGCGCCTGGAGCGAATAGTCGTCCTGATGCGCGTGCTACGCTACCTTCTATTGACTCATTGGAGGACACGCTGCTGGAGTGTGGAAGGTATCTAATCGAAAGCAATTTGGTCCCGTCTCTGTCCGGAAATACGGCTCTGCAGGCACTTCATCTTTACGTCCCACTGAGCACACTGGCGATGGCGAGCCATCAGCACACCAGTGCGGGAGCGCTCTCCCCGCGACACCCGCCAGCGTGGGTGGGTCGCTATAAAAGGGAGCTGCGACTGGCGACCGTCAGCACAAGCGCACTCGCGCAGTTTGCACAGGACTTTCTGCCTGGGATGCCACTGCGTGGTGATGACGGTGATACATACACCATATTGATTCTCAAGGAATGCGATGAGCTACTATGTCGCCCCACACTCACCACTTACGACCTCGCCAAGGTATGTGGGGCGGTCGCAGCCTTCCTACTAACCAACAGGGGGGTGATCACAACAGGGAGTGGGGATGGCACCTCGGCCACCCCCAGCGCGGTCACTCGCAGTCTCCTCTTGTGTGGAAGTCTGCTCGAGAGGGCGGGAAGCAAGCTAGAGGGCTTCGCAGCGGCTGCGGGTGTCGGGGCGCAAACCAACGCGTTCACCTTAGCGGCTCTGTGGCGGTTGTTGCATCAGTACATGCGCGCTGCTCCACGGCGATTAGATGCGGGGCCGCACATGGATCGTGTGGCTACGGCCTCCCTACTACTCGTACAGATCACGAACGGGATGAGGGAGTTGGACCAAGTCTCAGCTCAGGTGGTGCCGTCCTTGATCTACTCGATAGCGCACATTGCCCGCTCACTCGAGCAGTATCCTGAGGCACTCAACACACTCTATGGTGCGCTGTCCACTATCGCTAGCTCGGTGTCCCCGGATGGGTACCCTGTGCAAGGGCGTGCGCAGGTCCTATACGCGCTGTCGCTACCAGCACCCGACACACCAGGCTGGCAGGGCTCGCACCATCGACATGACCCTGTGGTGGATATGATGGCCGAGGAGGCTGAGGTGGCCGGGGGATTGTCGGGTGCCCTACCAGTGCATCATGGCGAATTCTCCTCTCCTCTCAGGCACACCGTTGATGCTGTCACTCAACAGCCATTTTCCACCTTGAATGCCGTCGATGTGTCGATGCTCTTTGCATCTCTCGGGAACCTTCTGGAGGCTGTCTCCGTGAGCGCCGCTGAGGTGAGCACGATAGGCACGTTACCTGCGCACGTGCGCCAGCTTGCTGACTACCTCCTGACGAATGCTGCGAACAGCGGCAGGGCAATTTTTTCACCCATCGACGAGCAGGCTGTGACAGGGATTCTCAGGGCGTGCTTCATGCTCCTGCAGACAGATCAACGGAACAACGGTAGGCTCTCTGCGTTCCTCAAGGGATTGATGACACACCTGTCAGAACTTCAGCCCCTGAGCACCAACACAATGGTTAGCATCATCACCCTGCTGGAGGATATTCGTACTCGTCACCGGGTATCGGGCAGTCTCTTCCACCTTGCACAGGGTGAGTTGGTGCGCATGGCCTGCCGTCACCCACTGGATGCGGTGACATTGAGCGAACTGAATGGCTCGCTTGCATTCTTCTTGGGCTACGTGGAGACTCTGCGGCGCCTGGGGGTATCTCTGTGCTTTGCAGCAGACGTGCCCACCACGCACACGGGTGGGGAAGATGGCGCCTATCAGCTAGATGTGCGGGGGCTGTTGAGGGCTGGACGGGTAACCCCGATTGATGCCGCACACATACTGCGGCTGGTGGCCGATGAGCGGGCAATACCCGGCGGTGAGCGGTGCGCACTAAGTGAGGAGTGTGTTGCGGAGCTGCGTGCATTGGCACTACACATCTCCAGCGAAGTACCACTGATCCACATGCTTTATCTGCTTAGCGCGAATGTGAACTCGCAGATATCTCGTGAGTTGTTCTCCGATGTGGACATGAATGCGGTTTCTCATTGCGCACTCCGAATCTTAGCGTGCTTGCATGACGTGATAGAAAAACAAGTTGCTGCTGATGAAGGCACGGACACCGCAGTGGTGGGTGCTGCAGCTCTTCACGATGCGGGAAGACTTGCTCGCGCACTGCTGAGCTCTCAAGTTCTTCTGCGTGCTGGGGAGCAGGAGAGGAGTGACGCTATGGGGTTGATTGAGACCATCTGCGTGCACATGGAGCTCAGCGGCAGCAGACAACAGCAAGCTCAAGCACTAGGGGTACGATTGCTGCTTCACCGGCTTACATTCTAAATTTCACGGCTATGCGAGTGCGTTTGCATTTGAAGGGGTGGCTCTGCGAGTGTGTGTCCTTTGGTGTGCATGTAGAGCCCCGGTATTTCGTTCGTCCCTCGCCTTTTTTTTCTCTTGCGCACAGATTATTCCAGTCTCGTAACTGCTAATATATATAATCTGACGCCATTTTCCAGTGCATCTAACGAACTCGAACCACCTGCATGTACTAAATTAGTGTAATCTGTCTCAATGGTCCCTCCCCCCCCCCCGTCTCCCTGCTACCTTTCTCACTTTTTTTCTATTGATCTGCGCTGACGTGCGTGCAGAGGGTAGCGCACACACAATAGTGACGTACAGGGTTTAGCGACGGTACGCATCACTGGTTAGGTGGTCGCCATCGCTTTAGTATTTCCTTTTACCCTCCCCCCCCCCCACACACACCTTTTCAAATTACAGGTGTGAATCACACCCACACAAGGTACCTTCCGTCTCCACGGGGAATCATACGTTCATAACCGAAAATGCGCAAGCGATCTAGAAGCGGCAGCACTGCCACGGAAATTAGTTCACCCAAGCCACCCGCAGCGCGTGTAGCGACTCTTAGCAGTGACGCTCTCGCGGATGACAGTCTGGAGGCCGTCATCAGCATTCTTCAGCAACCAAAGCGGAGACTGCCGCTGGTTTCCTTCACTTTAGCACCTCCGGTACCGCTCCCGATCTGGCAGCGTGTCGCGCTCTCTGCGGTATCGCACGCGCAGTATCATACACAGGAATCCAGTGCAGGCTTCTCGAAGCGCCGCCGCCTCGTGAAGGAGCTCACCCGATACCACGCCGATGTGCGCGCGCGCGAAGAACGAGTGCGGCGGGAGCAGCGCGAGGCGAGGGCGAAGCTCGGCATGAAGCTGGCTTCCTCTACTGCACGCTTTTGGACCAAGCGGGGCGACGCTTTCCAGCAGCTGGCTCGGGTTGAGTTTGACGTGGTGAAGCACTACAGCGATAAGCGTCGTCAGGAGGACCTACTCGCCGAGACAGAGGCGATCACTAAGAAGCTACTCGATCGCATTCTGACTGACAAGGGTACCTCCACCGCGGCGGTTGCCCCTTCACCGTCCTCGGCCTCCCCATCTACGGCAGTGGCGAGGCGCGAGCACTTCCGCGGGAGCGACGGCGACGGCAGTGTGGAGGTTGAGTCCTTCCTGTCGCTCCTCGACACGCAGGGCGGTACGCGGCCGCTGCGCCATTACCAGCGCTCCGCCCTCTACTGGATGGTGCACCTCTACGAGAGCAACCTCAACGGCATCCTCGCGGACGAAATGGGGCTTGGCAAGACAGTGCAGACCATCGCGCTGCTGTGCTATTTTGCTGAGTACCACAATGACTGGGGCCCGCACCTCATCGTAGTACCGACCACTGTCGTACTCAACTGGGCAGCGGAGCTGCGGCGGTGGGCACCGGGTCTCAAGGTGCTCACGTACGTTGGCACGGTGAAGGAGCGCCACAAGCTGCGCAAGGGTTGGATGAGCGAGGATGCCTTTCACGTCTGCGTTACGTCCTACAACTTGGTCGTTCAGGATCGCCAGGTGTTCCGACGGCGGCCGTGGGGGTTTCTTGTCCTCGACGAGGCCCATCAGGTGAAGAACTTTCTGAGCCGCAAATGGCAGTCACTCTTCGACCTGCAGGCTCAGTACCGCCTGCTGCTCACTGGAACGCCTCTGCAGAACTCCATCATGGAGTTGTGGTCACTGTTCCACTTCCTTCTGCCCTCCGCCTCCGCGTTTCGCAGCAATGATGAGTTCAAGGAGTGGTTCAGCAATCCCATGGATGACATGATCACCGGACGCGCATCGCTGAACGAGGACATCGTGCGACGTCTGCAGACCCTCCTTCGGCCGTTCATGCTGCGGCGCCTCAAGAAGGACGTTGAGTCGCAGCTCCCCTCCAAGACCGAGCGAGTGGTGCTCTGCCATCTGTCGCGACGGCAGCGCGGCATCTACGACGACTACATGCAGATGGCTAGCACACGGCAGCGACTCCTCTCTGGTGGCCCTGGCGGCGTGATGAGCGTGCTTTTAGCGCTCCGGAAGGTGTGCGATCATCCTAATCTCTTTGAAGAGCGTCCTACAGTCTCACCCTTTGTGCTGGATCGCCTCGGGAGTATTACTCTCTCGGTGCCACGCGCTGTGCTGCTGCGTCGCAATTGCTACCGTGGCCGCTACGTGTTTGCACGGCTGTCTGTGTGCGACCTCAACGACGATGCCGGGACAAGCCGCCGCCCAGAGCCCACTTCCGATGACGAGGGTGGGGCATTGGTGGACTGGCTGCCGTGCAGCCTGCTGCGTGTTCGCTTTACTTATCTGCCGTTTCTTCAGAGTGGTGGAGCTGGGGATGCACTTCGCGACTCCTTTAACGCGCGCTTTGCGCCACTTCACTTTTCCAGTCCACCCGAGAAGCATGAAAGTGAGAGTCGCCTCGCTAGCACCTTTGCCACAGCGCGAACGGAGGGTGAGGAAGAGGGGAGTGACTGCTCGCTCAGCGCGGGCTTCGTGCATCTTCTTCACTCCTCCATCAGCGCTGCCGACTCTGCCCAACTTGAGGCACGCGCACGCACACGGCGCTTTCAGCAACAGCGGCACTGCGAAGTGTGTGCGGGCGTGAATCAGTACTACCCATGCGCCTGCACATTGGTTCTCAAGGACGCGATTGTGAAGGGACATGGGGATGGGACGTTGCTGAATCAGCTCTGCCCAAACGTGGCCACTCGTGCGGAGGCGGCACTACCACTGATCAAGCGTGTGGCCACGTATGTCCCACCAGTGCTTGCCGTGCACCCTCCCTCGCTGCATTGCAGTCTGCCTGTGACTCACATGTCGCCGTTTGTTGCGCCTGACCGCGCCCGCTGTGCGCCGCTCATTGGCTTGGTGTCAAGACAATGTCTCGCCCTCGCTGACGGACGCGGGCCCCGCCAGACCCGATACAATGGGGCCTTCTTTCTCTCGGAGCTGTGGCCGGTGCATGTACGGCGGTGCTTCAGTTTCCCAGACAAGCGGTTGCTCATCCACGACTGTGGCAAGCTGCAGTTTTTGGCTACCGCCCTCCCACGGATGCGGCAAGAGGGCCATCGGGCGCTCATCTTCACTCAGTTTGTGCAGATGCTCAACCTGCTGGAGCAGTTTCTCGCGCTGATCGGCGTCGCCTATATGCGACTGGACGGCTCAACGCACGTGGAGCAGCGGCAGGTCCTTGTCGACCGGTTCAACATCGATACACGGGTTACCTGCATGATACTGTCCACTCGCTCTGGCGGAATTGGGCTGAACCTGACCGGAGCCGACACCGTCATATTCTATGATAGTGACTGGAACCCGACGATGGACCTGCAGGCGCAGGACCGCTGTCATCGCATCGGGCAGACACGCCCCGTCACCATCTACCGCCTTATCAGTGAGCATACTGTTGAGGAGAGCATCTTACAGAAGGCGAGGGAACGGAAGAAACTGAACAACGTGGTGATTCGCGGGGGTCAATTCCACGCCATTGCTGGCGTTGCGGACGAGTACGAGGACACCGCCGCCGCCTTCGCAGCGCTCTCCGACCCGGTGAACTTGAGGAGTTTTTTTCATGATCTGGATGAAGACGCCACCGTCTCCGCGGCCTCCAGCCCCGCAAGTACTACGGTGGACGCAAAGACACCGACGGCGGAGGAACTACTCGCTGAAATGCGCAGAGCCGAGGACGCCGAGGACAGGGAGGCACAGGAGCAATTGGAGATGGAGCTGCGCCAACGCGCAGAGGATGAGAATGCGGATCAGCTTGGAGATGATGAAGCCAGCGGAGCTGTCGGTGCAGCTGTTGGCTGTAGCGTTGCTTTGGCTGCCACAGCAAACGGTAATGCAACTGTCGACCTGGCGCACTACTTTTGTGGGGATGAGCGAGAAAGCGTCGATGGTGTGGATGCAAAGCTCCTCCCTCTCATCCGGAAGCGACAGCGCGAAGTGCTTGGTAAGATGCATTCTCCTCTTGATCGGTTGCTGAGTGTCCGCTACGGTGTCTGCCATGAGGCGGATGCGCGAGAGCGCTACGAGTATCTGCATGACAGCTACGAGGCCCAACTAGGCAACGAGGTCAAGGAGTTACCACCATTTCGTTCACAGACTCCACTCCTTTGAATCTGTTGCACCCACTGGCCGGTGACTGTTTGTGTGTGTTTTTCTCCTTCGTCCCTAGCGTTACTCACTCGCTTCTTATCACATGGATGGGAGTCTTCTTTATGCTGTTTTCCACGGCTGTACACTTCTCTGTGTCTGTGTGTGGGTGCTCGCCTGGATGTCATGAGAGTGCTGTTGTCCTGTGGCACAATAGCCGCCCATTGATTACAATCACGCCACGATCAGCGAGTACTCGCGCACACACGTAAGTCTGTGATGTCGGTGGCTATGGGGAGCTGTTTCACTGAGTGCGCTACTACAGTGTCACCGTGACCCCTTTCTAGACTACTGTAACAGTAAAAAAAAAATACAATCAGAGCACACAACTGGATAACCACATCAGCGCACTCATTCAGCGCGCGTGCGTAATGATGTGTGCATCGGTGATGGCTGCCCTTTCTTTTCCTGTGGGCGGAGTATCTCCACACTTTGCTTTCTCTGGATGTCCACATCTTTTTTTTTACATAGGTCCATTTTGAACTGTTCTGAGATATCAAGAGCTTACATATATATATATATATATACAGGCAAGTCACTTTTTGCCTGTGTCTGTGAATACACACTGTTCTCTAAGCAGCTAGTTTCAGTAGCATAACGCCACCGCGCACCACCCAACAGTGCATTACGGTATCTTATTTTACCTCCTCCCCCCTTCTCTCTCTTTCTTGCTCTTAGTTCATAGCGGCTGATACTGCCGTAACGTGGGCCTTGATGCTGTTGGTTCTGCCATCGCTTTGAAGTTTATCTCTCTCTGAGGCTACTCCTTTTCTGTGTGTGTGCGTGTGTGTTTTATTCAGATTGAAGAGACACACGATTGTGAGCGATGGCATCTTATGAGATTGCGCCAGGGGAGCGTCAGTATGTGGAGTATTTATCTGATCTGTTTGCAGTGATTGTCGCGATTGAACAGGTCGAAAAGGCCCACCGCCGCGATTGCATTACTACTGAGCAGTACAGTGCCACTATACGCCGACTCCTTGACAAGTACAAGGCCACGGTCTCCAGCTTGGAGAAGGCTCGCAACCCATTCTTCCATGGTGTCGATGACTTCTTTGACCGCTACTGCTCTAGATGCCCCGCAGCCATCACGACCATCAAGGAAGGCCCCGCCAGCAGTCCATCAGAGAACTCCGCCCGGTTCCTAGCACGCCAAGCGATGGAATGCGGCCAGTTCTTCATCACTCTACTGGATGCGCTTCGGCTGCAGCAAACCGCTGTGGATGCACTGAATCCGTTGCTCATCGATCTTCTCCAGGGCCTAAGAAAGCTTGAGTTGACAGACCGCGACTTCTGCGTTCGGCTCTCCAAGTGGAAGTCCAAGCTTGATGGGATGAGTGCTGCGGACATGCTTAGCGAGGCGGACTCTCGCGAGTTCGCCTACGACTTGGAGCGTGGCTACAACTCACTTCGGGCGTTCCTTGATGACGACCACTCCAAGTAGATGAGAGAGCATTAGGCCGTTCAGCGAAGGAACGAAAATGAAGTGGGAAATGCAATATATATATACATATATATATGGGGGCAGTAAAGTCATGCTGTGGAATAGTGGAGAGAAAAGGGGAAATGTAGGCGGAAGGTCATTATCTTTTCGTTTACTTGTGTACGTACCTTTCCCTTGCTCTTTTTGCAGCGTGTCAACCACAGGCATTACTGCCACCCGCACACGCCTTCTCTCTCTATGCGTATATTGTTGCGCCACGTATTGTTTTGTGCTTTTCTTTTTTCCCTTTTGTTTACGTTTTCCTCTCTATTGTGTGTGTGTGTGCCTGCAAAAAAAGGCTTTGATATTTTGAGGAACGTTTGTTCTTCCGTTTTCTTCTCTACTTCCATCCCCTGCGATAGTGTTCTTTTTTTTTTAAGTGTCACTCACCTGTGGATGCTTCAACTGGCCATGCACATTTTTCTGAGGGGAAAAAGGTGTATGCTTCTGTCGGATGCTATGCGCATCATTGATTCCCTGCCTTTCACTACTGCCGTGCATAATTTTTTACTATTTCTCTTTTCTAAAATAATAATAATAAACTATTCAAAGTCACTTCCACCTTCCTACATACGCGGAGAGAGAGAGATGTCTCACTACGTGCCCCCGCACAGACGGAGGGACAAAGGCGATGGGGACATCTCCAACAGCAGTTCGCAAGCCTTTCAGCAAAAAGCGTGGCAGGCACTCAGCCGCAGCATCACTGCCATAATCAATCGTGTAAACAATGATAATGTTGGGGACTCCGCGACGGAGCTGTTTAGAGAGAACATCGTACGCGGTCGTGGCCTCCTCGCACGCTCTCTCATGCGCACACAGCAGGTGGACGCCGACCTGACCAGTGTACTGTCCGCCTTGGTGGCACGTATTAACAAGGAGCTGCCCACCGTCGTATTCCTCCTCTGCAAGAGGCTGGCAGTGCACTGGACACGGGCATACCGTCGTAAGGACTGGGCCTACTTGGAGAACACAAGCCGCTTCCTCAGTTGGTTGTACATCTTCGAGGTGATTAACGTGAACGCCATTTATCAAATCATCCTCACCCACCTGATGGCAGAGGTGCGTGGCGAGGAGGACGTGGATCAGGCTGCTAAAGTGTTTCGTGCCACGTTCCGCGCGATGTCGCAGCGGGCACGGCGTGAGTTCCACGATGAGGTGCTCACCCCTTTCCGAGATCTCCTCGCCATGGACGACGATTCCCTACGCCTGTCCGCGCGCTCGCAGGCGGTGCTGGAGGGTTGCTTAAAGGATGTCCAGAAGTGGGAGCGTCTCAAAGATGAAGAGGCGCTGATTCCTGAGCACCTCGTCCTCTTTGACCTGGAGGAACAGACCACACACTCCATCGATGTGGAGGAGAGGTACGATACAGAGGACGCGCTGGGCCGGTACGTGTACGACCCCGACTACGACGCACATGAGGAGGCCTACGAGGAGGCACGTCGGGCAATACTGGGTGACAACTGGGAACTAGAATTGCTAGAAGGTGTCGCGGCAGCAGAAGAGGAGGACGAGGAGGAGGACGAGGAGGGGGAGGCGAAGGGCCACGGCGCGGGGCCAGTCTCGTCGTCGTCAGCTCCTGTAACGACAGCGGACCAAAGTAAGCCTATCATTGATGAGGCTGAACGCAACGTACGCAAGGAGGTCTACATGGCAATCCGCAGCAGCGTGCGCGCCGACGAGGCGGTGCACAAGATTTTACGAGAGATGAAGCCACAGACAGAGCGGTCGATCTGCTTCATGGTCATTGAAGGGTGCTGCGAGGAGCGCACCTACAAGCGCATGTATGGCATGATCGCTGAGCGACTCTGCAAGTCAAACGCCCGCTTTCAGGCCTTTTTCGTAGAGTCCTTCCGCTCCCGCTACCTGGACTGCGCAGACCTCTCGGTGAAGCAGATCGAGTATACCTGCCGCATTCTTGGCCACCTCCTGCGGACAGACTCCCTGTACTGGAGCAGGTGCCTCGGTGTACTGGATATTGTGCACAACAACGAGTCCCAGCGCCTTTTTATACACAACCTTTTCAGCGCATTAACAGAAGAGATAGGGATGCCGGCTCTCGTGAAGCGCTTTCAACAGGACAGGGAACTGCGTGACAGTACGACAAAGCTATTCCCCGTCAGCGCGGACACGGCTTCGTTAGAATTGGCTATCAACATGTACGTCGCGATGGACCTGGAGGCTTTGTCAGAGCCTCTGCGAGTTGAATTAGAGCGACGACGACTGCGCGACGGCGGAGGTGGTGGCCTGGTTAGGTTGGGCCAGAAACGGGATCGTGAGGAGCCGATAGATGATCGCGAGTACATTTAAGCTCCTTGTGAACAGATGGGACTTGGGAAATGTGGTGAAAACAGAGGAGGAGGAGGAAGTGCTTGCCATTATTATGTGTGGGAGTTTCTACCTCATCATTGTCTTGTTGTGGTTGTTGTTTTGCTGCATGGAGGCTCATATCTTGATCAGCGCATGTTTGCCCTACATTGTGTCTTTGGTTCATGAATGTTTCTCACGTTTCTCCATGTGCCCAAATGTGCATCTGTGTTAGTATGCGTAATAGCCCCAGTTGGGACTCTCCTTCTCACCAATTTGCTCTGCCATTTTTGGTGCGGGACTTTTTTTGTTTTTAATACTGTTCATTAACGGAGCCTCCTTATTGTAGGCAACTTAGATGAGCAACCGCCTCGTCCCTTCGCGCACCTGCAGGAGTATACAGTTTGTAGAGATCTGTCAGTGTTTCATATTCTTTGAGGCTTGCGCATGTTATTTTCAGTGCTCGTTTGCTCTCTCTCTCTCTCTTCCTTTTTTGCCACATTTGGGTTCAACATTCAGTGTATCGGTTGCTCACCTCTTCTCGAGAGCTACAGAGCTTAGGGCTCAACGGAAAATACGGTTTACACTTCCAAAGAAGCAAAAAGAAAAAAAAGATATATTTGTATTTGAACATGGCTGACAATTCCAAGGGACTTCCTTGCCGCAGCTTTGTGCGTGTGCGCCCCTTTACGGAGGAGGAGCAGCAAATCTGCCCACCCGGCAGCATCATTCCTCGAGAGGCGATCACGTGGGATCACAAGAACACCATCACCCTGCTGGACCCTCAGGATAACTTCCAGCCTCGCCGTGGTGGTACCTTCAACCCGGTGGATGTGCTGTGGTCATTCAAGGACGATGACGGGAGGTACAACAGGGCCCTGGCCTCTCAGAAGGACGTCTATGACAAGGTAGTTCTCCCGTGCATGAACTCTATCGTCGAGGGCTACAACGCATCGTTCTGCGTGGCGGGTGCCGCTAGCAGTGGCCGCTGCTACACGATGTATGGCGATGGCGTGGATGGGCAGAATCGCGGCCTCCTTCCCCGCTTTGCGGAGGACATCTTCGACGCCTTTGACCGCCAGCGCGAGGAGAACAGCCGCCTCTATGCCGAGGTGGAGGCCGTGGATGTGGCCGGGGAGAGCTACGTCGACCTGCTCGCCACACGCCGCACGCGCGCTGGCACCAATGGCCAGGCCGAGGAGGTACTCAAGGTGCAGCAAGGCCCTGAAGGCGCGCGTCTTTCAGGTGTGACGACTATGGAACTAAAAGGCACGGCGGATCTCAAGACAATCCTGAAGCAGCTGCATCGTAACGTTCTGAAGCGCACGAGCACGCATACAGTGAGTCTACGCTTCACTGAAACCTTCGAGTTCGATGACCCTGAGCAACTTGGGCAGTCCATCAGCAAGTCCCGGCGCGTACAGGTGCTGTTCGTTATGCTCCGCAACACACCGTCCGCCTTTCAGCGTGTTGTTGATGTTGCCGCTGAGCACGACAGTGGTGAGAACCCGATGGCAAAGGTGCCCGTGCGTGAGACCGCATTTACGAAACTCTACCCCGAATTGTTTCAGTGTGGCTTTCACCTCCACCTCGTTTCCTGTGTCAGCCCGTATTACGAGCACGTCAGGGAGAACGCCAACACAATGCAGTTTAGCATGAAGGCAAGGAAACTGCGTGGCAAGCCAAAGGTGAACCAGGACGAGAGCCTTGTGGAGATGCGGCGCCTCGCGGACGAGGTGAAGGACCTCAAGGTGGCGGTACGCAAGCAGAGTGAGGCCATGAACTTCGTTCAGAAGGAGCTCAATGCACGCGAGGTGGAGCTGATGAAGCGAGAGGCGGAGCACAATCGCGTCAGTGCTGAAATTGTCAGCATACACCAGGTATTGAACGAAAAGAACTCCGTTCGTCAGGCGGAGTTGGCAAAGAACAAGAAGGTGCAGAAGCAGCTAGACGCTGAGCTGGAGGCGCAGCGCGCACGTATGCGTGCCACACAAGAGGAGAAGACCTCAAAGCAGGAAGCCGTTAATATGGTGACACGCGCTGCGGACGACGCCACTGTTCGTGTGCAGGCTGTAGAGGCGAAGATCGCAAAGCAGAAGGAGAACACCGGCGTGTATCAGCGTCGCCTGCTGGAGTACGAGGAGGAGGAGCGCGTTGTACAGGAGATCGAGACCTTCAACCTCGACGACCCCGATGAACAGCAACGTAAGATCATCCTGCAGTCGGATCTGCACAAGGAAGCGGAGGCGGAACTGCAAAAGGTGCAACGCGAAGAGGTCGGGATGCGGGCGGCTGATGACACCAGCACGCGAATATCCGCAATGCAGGCGGACTACGACAAGGTGATTAAGATGGAGGCACCGTGCAAGGAAAAGGAGGAGCTTCTCTCTGAGATTGCAAAGCTGGAGAAGGAGATTGCAAGCATAGAGGCTGAGACGCGACGCCTGCAGGCGGAGATTGATCAGAAGAAGTCTGAATGCGCATGCTGCACTATGTAACTACGCACATTGCCATTCTTCAAGAGTACTGTAGCCAATAAAAGACGCCCGCCTTTCTCGTTGCACATAAACTACTGTCCGCGTTGGGCCTAGCAATTAGAAAATGAAGAGTACGAAAGGAAGTGCAATGAGAGTGCACATTCCCATCAGTCGGACTCAGGCTGCAGACCGCGTGCAGCTCTTCTTTATATATATATTGTACATGTGCTCCTCGAAGGAAAAGAAATGTGGAGGACGGGAAGTATAAGTGTTGCGGAAATACGTTTTTCTCTCTCTACATATATATATATATATATATATATATATCCTGTAGATCTACAAGACGAACGTACCCACACAGAGAAAAAATAATAATACAATAATGCGAGAATGGTAAACGCACCAGATTAGAAAGTGAGCAGCAGAAAGCGAGAGACAGGGAGAGAAAGAGAGCGCAGAGGCGCATGAGAGTGATGTAAACGCGTGGGTGTGCATAGGGAGTGGACACTTCCACAGATACTGCCATGCTACAGTGCGCATTGGCAGCAGCGCATTAGACAAAGGCACCAAATTCGCGGAGGTCAAAAAGGGGGGTAGATGTAGAGAAGCAGATTAGCTTTTCGGTCTGTAGAATCCGCCTTTTTCTTTTTTTGACGCGTGGTGCGCGTGCGTGAATATACCTGCACCTGCAAACTATGGTGGCTACAGTGTTATGTGCTTGTGAGAATAGAGGATACACCGCCCCCTTCTTGCTTGCATTTGTCTAGGACACCATTGATGAACTGGATGCTTAGAGTTTTGTATATATGTTTCTTTTCGTTCCTTTATGTCCTTTTTCCCCTTGTTTTCCTCGCACTCTGACTCTGAGGAAAAGGAGGGTTGGGGGGAAGGGGGGGGGACTGAGAATAAATAGTATCTGTATTTTAGAATAAGCCTAGCGATCATGAGTGTACACTCTCCCTTTCTCTCTCTCTCTATATATATAGTGCTTGACTTGACAGCGTCACCTATGAACTGTTCATTCATACTCTTTTTGTTGCTGCTGCTGTTCCGCGTGGCGGGTCATTGTGCAGCCCTAAGTATGAACGGCAGAGACACACATGCCCCGTATTTCTTCATCTTCTGGGTATCCTTTATTTTACTCAGATTATATCACCTCTCATTTATTGTTTGCTTTTAGTTCCCTCTCATTTTCTAGAGAAAGACGAATATGCTTGTGCTTGCATTAGCTACTCCCCTTTTTTACATTCAATTTCCACTCTCCTCTCCTGTACTATACGGGTGGTGCATTCTGATGAATGCTGTATTCTCTGAGAAGCAATTGGGCACTTCCTCTGCTCGTGCAGCAGTTTTTTTTTTAGTTCCTGAGGAGCATAACAGCAATTCGCGCAATTGAATGAGACAAATAAAGAAATGGAAGTTACTGGAGGAGTGAGACAGGAGTGGGGAGGAGGGGGGAAGGTAAAAGCATGAACTGGTGAACCGCGAACCTCTGAGCAAGTGACCTCAACGGAGGTAGATCGAGTCATTTATGAGACAGGGATGGAAACATTCACGCTGAAGCGTGTTTGTGAGTACATCTCTGAATCACCAAACCTCCTTTCAATGTTCATAAAAGTAGCAGTTGTATAAGCTTCCTCACCTCATATGCGTCGTACTTCTGCTTGTGTGCGTGTGTCTTATAGTATCGCTGTGTGTACCACTTTTGTCGTTCAAACATATTCCCCCCTCCCCTCCCCTATTGCCCCCCGCCTATACTAGCGATACGCGTGCTGCATATATACTGTTACCGAATTGGCTGTGGTCTCACGAACCTGGTCCACAAATTCACTTCATTTCTCTCTTACACGCTTTTCCCAGTCGTTTTTATCTTTTCCTGTATGCTACTCATTAGCTATAGTTATTCACTGCATTTGTACGTCTCTCAATTGCTGTGTGTGTGTGCGTGTTCCAGAGACTGACGCCCCGGTTAGTGCATCACAGCCCTCATTCAGCAACAACAACAGTAAAAAAGGGGCATTACTATAGTATCCGGGAAGGATTCTATTTTTTTTTTAAGAAAAAAGAAGTAAGAGAACATAACGTTACCTCCTCCACTCTTTCCACAATGGTTCATCTAACGTTTCTTGAGGAGGTGAAGGATAAGGCTTCTCGACTGATACCTACGCCGTACATGGAAATCGTAGAGGAATGCACCTCCCCATTGCTTTCTATCCCCACCTATGAGCATGTCGTGTTTATGTGTGAGAGCGCCAACACCAAACCCGAGGCGATGGGTGACATTGTCCGCGCCCTGCGCCGCCGCATCTCTGATGAGTCCCCTGCCGTGCAGCATCTCACCGTACTGCTCATTGGTGCCATGACCAAGAATTGTGGCCTCGACTTCCATGTTGAGATATCGTCGCAGAAGGGACTCTTGCGCGACCTGGTGAACATAGCTGGCATGGCGCCAAAGTCTGCACGTGGAATGCAGGCCAAGGAGGCGGCACTCACGCTCGTACTGAACCTCTCCATCTGGTTCACTGGACACCCAGATCCGCGCTGCCACATCCTCTCCACCCTCGCTAACGACGTGCGCGAAATGGCGGGCTCAAACATCTTTGAAGGGATCCAGCCGGACTCCACCACACAGATGCGCCTCAGTGTGGCAGCTCCTCACAAGTACAATGCTGTCCGTCCTTCGCAGCAGCCACAGCAGCAACACAGATCTCGACCAGAGCACGCCCGCCGTGAGAAGAAGCGCATCGTAGAGGCCATACCGATTAACCTGCCGAACGAGAAGATCATTGGGACCATGTTGGAAACGTGCGTCGCCTTTTCCGAGTACCTCCACAATACAGAGGGGTCTGTCGCCAATGATGAAATTGTGACTGGGTTCCGCCAAAACGTCGAGAGGGATCACAACTACGTGACCATCCTCCTCTCCTCAAACTTGCAAGTAGACAGGGATGTGCTTCGCTCTATTAGTGACAGCCAGTCGAGTGTGCTGCAGGATGTAGAGAGGCGCGCGCAGTCACCGCAGCCAACTGGCCAGGCCTTTGTCAGTGCCTCCGCCATTGATGCCTTCCAGCCCACTCGCACTGCTGCAGATATCCCAGACGACGACCCCCACACCACTCCCTCCGCCTCCCCGCCAGCTGCTCTGCGCTCCCCTTCACGGACGGCGGTTCAGGCGGTTCCTCGGGCACCGCAGCCAGTTGTCCCAGCACCCACGATGGAAGATCTATTCGGTGGCCCTGCGCCGACAGCAGCGGCAAATCACGTCCTACCAGCATCTGTGCCTGCCGCCTCTCAAGCGGTGAAGCTACCTGCCCCTGTCGCGGCACCCGCCCCAACGCCGGCCGAGACAGAGTATGGCAACAGCTTCACCTTGTCCGAAGACAATAAAGGTGCCCTACAATCAGAGGGTGCTCCGTCAACGCAACCAACGTCGTCAGTTCCCCCAGCCCCACCCGCCCAGCCCGCTCAGTCCGCTCAGCCGGCGCCGTCAGCTACCCCAGCTGAGCCTGCTGGCGAGACACGAAACACGGAAAGTGGCGCCACTCCTGAGGATGACGACTTCGACGCATTCCTTGATAGCCGCTTGTCCAAGTAGTTGCCGCCGCTCGCCTGAGGACACGGGTGTGTGGGAACGCCTAACCGCGAACGTTAAAAGTGATCCCAGTTATTTTCATATATATATATATATATATATCGTATACAGTTTGATTATCTGTTCTGTGTGGCTGACTTGTGAGCGCATGTGATCCGACACATCTATGCACCTCGTAGATGGAACTACGGCAACACATGCAACAGGTGCCCTTGGGCAGAATAAGAGAGAAATGAAAGAGGACGTGTGCACAGGAAAGGAATGGGCAGATGGGGCGATCTGGTTCCTACAACACTATGCATGCATGGATACTGCATAATATATAGAGATATATCATTTGTGATGAGTCGTAGCTGTTTTTCCTCCCTGACTATCTAGGAACCCATGTTTTCTTTTCAGTGTATGCATGTCTGCACAGGTGCGAGGCTATCATCGTGGAATTTGAAGGAAGAAGACACAAGCAGGTGACCGAATTGCTGAACTTCTTGTAAGTGAGTTTGAGGGGAGTCTCTGCATATGAGTATGTATGCATCTATTTTCTGCGTGTGTGTGCTACACTACTAGCAGTTATATGCAAGATGTCGATGGCCACTCTATCGAGCAAAGAAGGTCCTAATGCATATATTTATGAACCTAATTGTCTAGCTAGTGTTTCCTAGATAATTGAGACATGAGGCTATAGCTGAAAGCTCGATTTGGCCAGCCCTCGGCTGATGGCAGAGAGTTCAGTGGACCCTTTTCGTTTCCCGGGTGACACAAAGTGCTTCACTGCACATCTGTGCTTTCTCTGGTGTCTTGTGTGCGCGTTTCTACTTCCCTACCTGCTTCCCATCTTTCCTATGGTCACCATTGCATGTTCTTTTTTGTTAAGTGTCTTCGAGAAAACACAAATCATTAACGAAGTAGCTGCTTAAGTTTCTTATTATTGAGTCAGGCGCACACAAGCACAACACAGTCAGGGAAGAAAAAAAGAGAATACATACCTTTCTGTGTTATCGTTATTGTTGTGAACACTGGCACTATAGCTCCATTACATAAACCGCAATCTCGTCGTAAGTACCGCACGGGAAAGAATAAGTGGGTGACGCTCATTATTTTTGTATTGGAAGACAAGTTCTCGGATACACGTGCGCGCATACAAACACACACACACACACAGCAGAAGAACAATCATACAGTTTTATTGTATCGTAACGACGAAGACACTTTTTCCTTTTGTTCATTACAAGCAAACACAAACACAAAGAACGAGAAGCCTCTGTGACCGCAGTCATGTCCTCCCCTCCACCTGTCTTTACAGAGTTGTTTAACACCGTGGAGGACTATTTGACCTTGTGCAGCTCTATCCGTGGCTGGTCCATTGATGCGACACAGATCGTCGACGATGATCGCTTGAATGTGTACCCATTTGCGCACCACGGCGATGTTGGCGTACACCTCATGTACAAGGACACCGCCACGCAGGTGCAGGGGGAGTGGTGGCTGTCGGCCGCCTCCAAGTGTGGGCTCTGCATACTGCCCTCCATTTCCTGGGAAAAGAGTGCGAAACCTATCACCCACGCGGTGAAGGTGAATGGCACGGGACTGGCGGCAGAATACACCGCCACACATCCGATCGTCAGCGCCACGGTAAAGGGCTGGTTCCGTAATGGCATCCTGCTGCGCAACGCTGCCACGACTCGCGTGGCCAAAAGTACATTTCTCGGTGGCCTGGTGGAGTACGACCCTGGACGCAGCGGTCTGAGGGACGCAGTGCTTCTGGCTGTTCAAAAGAGCTGTCCCAACTTTAATGGCGGTGACGTGGTTGCCAAGTACAGCTTCCGCGATGGTCTCGGGCTCCAGCTCCGCGTTCCCGTTCACCAGTACGCAGATGTTGCACTGATTGGTGAGCAAGAACGCTTCATTGTAGGCGTGCAGATGCGATCCCCCTGCGGGGCTCGCATCATGGCCAACGCAAATATCACAGACGGCACTTGCACGTTGACAGGTATTCGCAACCTGAAAGATATCTGGAAGGTCTCCTTCACGTACACACTCCCAGTGACTGCAGCCAGCCGGAGCATGATGAGCTCGGCACCTCGTTTCGGAGTGAAGTTCACAAATGAAGATATGCCTGTGGACACCGATAACGAGAGGTTCTTCTAATTCTCGTGCGTTCGTTGAGTTAATTCGTTTCAGCTGCTTTTATGTTACTGGCGTAGGTGCTCTATTCTTTACACGTGAGGTTGTGCTTGTGTATCTATGCTTGAGTGTGTATGACTGTGCTAATATCGCATGACGTGATCAAATGACGTACCATACGGTTTGATCGTTGTTCTCTCTCCTTTTCTCATTTCTATTATTTTTCAATTATTGTTGTTATGGTTATGGCGGTAGTGCTGTCGTTGTGTGCACACTCATTCCTCCCTTCCGTGCATCTGCGCGTCGCCATGCATCGACTAAGTTTGTGAGGGTTCAAATGGGCTGATGTATGTGTATATGTGTGTGCGTGTATGCCTGTGATCCTGCACTACTCCTCCGCATTCCCCCGGGAAGGGAAAATTATAGCTACGCAACTCTCAATGCTCGTCATAGAGTCCTTCCGCCCGCTCCCATTGTACGCACAAGTATATGCACACATGCTTATACCTAAGGCAGTACACGTTGAGAGAGTCAGGGGGGTATGATAGCACATACGCACCTTATACTCTACCCCCTCACATTATTTTTAGTCCACCCCGCCTCCCTTCATTTCACCCCTTTCAAAGGCTCAGGTGGAAGCCATGTGCCGTACACCCTCACTACAGGCTCTCGCAATGTCAGAATGACGAATGGCTCTTTCTGAATTAAGTGAGGAGAGCACCATCAAATTAAATTCAGTTTGGTGTACAACTTGACACTGTGACTCAACATAAGGTCTATTCTCCTCCTTCTCCCTCAATCGCCTCACTCCCATCTTCCACGCATATAATTCTCCACAATGAAACAATTGTCGCTATAGCACCTGCCCGGTAGGTTGCTTTGTACAGGATTCATGCAGCATCGTACCAACGGAATCCCTCCGACATCTGAGTTGGAGCAAACACAGCAATATGCATCGTCCACTTCTGGTGATACGAACCGCAACTACGATGACCACGAGATACAATACTCACTTGCTAGCTACGAACGTCTCCGCAAAAACAACGAAATATTGCGGAACAATGTGGATGTGCTGAAGCACGTGTCGCTACTACTTGCCGCCGACCTTAACACAGCACTAGGACGTTTGCAGAAATTCGAGGAACAGGAGAATTCCACACTTCACGTGTCTCACGCCGATTCTTCAGCCACGCAAGACAGCAGCGCTAGGCACAGGCAAGGAAACGACAACGACCTGATGCGTCTTCATGAGCTGCTACACCGGAAGGACCACACCATTGACGAGCTGCGCCAACAGCTGAAGGCCCAGGAGGAGCAGTCACAGGAGATGTGGGGGAAGGTGCTGGAAAAGAAGAATGCAGTCATACGTGCGGTAGCGGCCCAGACCACTAGTGACAGGTGCGACTACGTATCCACCTAGAGTACATTCAACATTGCTGCTCGCTATATATGGTTTTAAACGCACAACAGTGTGTGTATGGAGTACACTGTTGAACCTCTCTCTCTCGTCCCCTCCATCCCAACAATCACCAAAAAATGAAGGACGCACAAATTATCCATGTTTTCGTGTTGCTTCTCTTTTTTTAATGATTTTCGTCTTCTTGATTCCCTATCATAATTCTCACTCCCACGACAACAACTCCTACATACGCTTACAAAAATCCACAAAGCGCTACACGCTATTTTTGATTTCGAAGGTAAGCACCATGACCTCCGTCGACTCCGGCTCCAAGGTTCTCCGCATGAAGGAGGGCGATGCGCAGAAGCTCCTCGCCATGCACTGCCACCTTGGCACGAAGAACCAGAGCAACGC